>APFE030244970.1:176920-191098 GCA_000404065.3 Pinus taeda
TGTTGGATACCTATACCAATAGGTTTCATTTTTCATGATTGGATATCAAAGGTCCAAATATGCTCTGCTTTGACAACTGCAAAGATCTCATATTTCCCTGAGAAGGCAATGTTTGTATCAGTTTTGATAAAAACTCAATTTTGATGGCTGGTCCAACAGTCTAATCTGGATCATGCCATGTTTTCAATTTCCTTGTTTTAGAATAGAGAATGATATCTGTCCAAACTGTTTAATCTTGGCAGATCAGTAGATAGGTAGAGAAACAAAGGTTCCCAACTGCCTAATCTGGGACCTTGGAAGGAATAAGGGTTGCATTAGATAGGAAATGTGAGAAAAGGCCAATAAAAGAAAAGGCATTCAAAGGGTTTGCAAGTCCAAGTGCACCCTCCAAGAAGGAACAAAAAATGCTAGGAAAGCTAGTTGGGTAGGTAGATGGGGTTGCAGAAAAGGTGTCTCTTTCAGAATCAAAGTTGCCAAAACATCTACAGGAAGAGCAACACTCTGGAGCATGACTAACTCCCTTGTTTCTCATTTGTAAGTCACTCATTACTAACACCCTTTCCCCAAGTTGCACAAAGCATAAGAAATTCAAATGTTTTACATTCTTATGGCTTTGGGAAGCCACATTTCTTGTGCAAAAATCTTTTCATTTTGAACTACTCCTAATCTCAAGCTATTTGCAGAGAAAACTTGGTTGATCTAGCCCTTACTCATATGATTCCCTCCATATTAACAACTAACTCTACTACTTAGCTCCCTATACCCCTTTATCCCTAGTATTATAAACACCATGGTGTATAAACCCCACAATGCATAAATATCCCCTCCCTGGCATTATAGCCATAATATTTCCCCCCCTGGGACTTGAGTTGACACCTGGTCAAGGTCAAGAACCCCTGACTAACCCTTTGATCCCTTTGAAACCAGTTTCCCTACCCAAAGTGCCATTTTGCCTACAAAACCTTCAAAAAACCTTCAAAAGCTTGAAAAACCTTCAAAAAACCCATAAAAATTACCCCAAGGGGCGGAAAACCTTGTAAAAACACCCTTCCCCGCTTTATCCTAAGGTCGGGGGTCGTTCACCCGTTCATATTGCATAAATCTCATTCGAACACTCTTTTCCCAAAGTTTCCGCCTTCGGAAATTATTCATGTCCAAAACTATATATTAAACCCGAAACGGCATGTTTTCTAAGGTTGGCCGATTAAGCACGTTTTATAAAGAAAACATTTGTTTATTGCTCGCCCAGGAGCGTTACACGTCGTGCAGGTTGCCCATCCGACTGCCGTCCGATCACTCGCCTCCAGATCCACGGCCATCATCAATATTGGAAGGCCTTACGTGTCTGACAGATACCTTCCGATATCTGTCAGACGCTTACGTCAGGCCAGCATCAGCACAGGGGCACGCGTCATCATATGATTGCATCGGAGCGATGCCTGACAGTCCGTTCGACGTACAGGACCCCTTCCGATATGGCGACACCTGTCCCGCCCACGGCAGCGCCCCGATGCCGCGCACGTCACCGCCAGTTCATCCCACCTCGCTCCCCATTCGTCCACTGGCCGCCACATCACCGCCCCCGTGGACCTACCGCTGACCGCCACGTCACCCGATGACGTCACCCAACCCGGGCCCCCATGATGACGTCATGCTGACATCATCCACAAAGCGCGCCAAAAAGGTCAAAAAGCCATATTTTTGCCAATTTTTCCATTTTTCGTAATTTTTCTGAAAAATACTGTGTAAGCCCGCTGCATGCAAATTTACGACGTCGAGCCATCAGCCAACCTGCAACCATTCTCGACGCACCCGACGCGCTAAACCAGCTGCATTCTTCAGTACAGACCTCTGTTACCAGGTATTTTGACCTCGTCCTCCTGTGAACTGGTTTTTCATGAATTTGCTGTAAAAACCGCCATTAAAAACCATTGAATTTGAAATTTCCACCAGCAAACCAACTACACTCTGCTCAATTAACCATTCAGAACCAAAATTTAACAGTGGAAACCTCTGAGAACTGCATTTTCTGCTGAAAAACCTACCCTGAGTCGCGCAATCGCGGTCTCCTGCATAAACTCCTGAAACTGATAAAGGAGGCCCTCCTTCTACTCAAAACCCTTCCAAAAGGCCCAGCATTGTCATTCTGACAGTTCACCAACCCTGTCAAACTCGGTCCCCATCAGAATTTCACTGTTTCAGAGCGGCACTATATATAAAACATGGAGACCCCTGAAATACTCAATGTCACTCCTCTAAACGCTCCTCAGAGAGAGCAGGACTGGCAGGAGCTGGCAGATCTGGATTATCAGATCTCAGAAGACTCCAGAGAAGGACTCACCCCTCATCTTCAACTATTAAATGAATTCAGGGCCAAACACAGAGAAGGAACAGACATCTTGGGCATTTGGGAGTCTGCCCTGCCAACTTTTAAAATGCCTCGGGTCAGGCAATTCCCTGATTTAATTTATCTTTGTGCCAGTCAATATGAGCCATCACATAGGGCTGTAGTTAATTACAAAGGTGAGGTTGTGTTCTATACCACTCCCCAAGCCATCAGAGACATGGTGCAGTTCAAGTCCGACAAGACAATGGTTCCCCTATCCTTGCTGGATTTAATCAACCAAGGGAACAAGACACTAACAGAGGCAGAGATCCTCAGGTTCAACCAACTATTTGTGAGAAAAACAGATACAGTGTTGCATCCTCCTATCTTTGATGGGTACCTTAATCAACTTGGGCTAGACCTGGCCCACATGGTGAGCTCAATTCTAGGATACAAATCAACGGAATATATAGAAGAAACAGTGCTGGTTATGATGTTAAGGTTTGTCCCAGGGAGGGCCCCCATCTGCTACAACTATGCCACATATATCTCGGACAAAATCCATGAGCAATTCCTACACTTGCCTAGAGAGAGATTGTTCAGATACTCCTCATATATCTATCATCTCATCCTATATCACCAACATGAAAAATTCTCCTTTGAAATCAAAAGGACTGATGCAACAGGTAATCCAAGATCGGTAGTATATTGGAGCTCCATCTTTCATAGAGGCTCACCTTACACCTACTGTGAGTTCATAGATAACTTCATCCATCCAGCCATGTCCCTACTTATGACAGAACCTCCTCCAAGGCTCACTGAAGAAATGAAGAGGATACTGCAACTATCCTCTGCTTACAGCATAGGGGACTGGTATTTTTACCAGCATCACACAGTAATCAGGATGTATGGGTGTGAGCTAAGACCATTCAGATTACCCAGGTTTGTGCCTATGAGGCTCTTTGCCCTGGAATATTTCAGACAGTTTGCTTATGTAGATCTAGTCCATTTCTCAGGAAGGGGCAAGAAGGCCCAACTTAAAGTGAAAAACCAGCTTGGGCATATTGTGTTAAACAGAAGAGAGGGATGGAAGGAAGCAGAGAAAATGTTGGAGGGCCTGGGCCTAACACAGAGCTTCCTATGGAAACCATATGACCCCAATGGTTTCATATCCAAGAGGAGATTGAGATACAAACTCTCCAGTTATGAGCATCATAACATGATCCTCATAACAAGACATGCAAACCAGCCAAAGTGGCAGAAAAACACCTTAATAGAGCCCCTAACCCAAGAAGAACTAAATGACAGGGCTAGGAGACATTTATTGAAAATAGCTGACTTGGAGTATCCTTCTCAGGTACCTACCCTACCCAGTCCTCATACAACAGCTCCGGGTTCCTCATCTGCAACACAAGAAGGGGTAGTACAAACTTCAAAACAGGGACTGGACAAAGGAAAGGGCAAGATGGTGGAAGAAGCAGAGGATCAGCAGGAACAACAGCAAGAAGGCCAACAGGGCCAGCAGGAGCAACAACCACAAAATCAGCAAGAAACTGATCAACAGGATCAGGAACAGCAAAAAGGAGAAAGCCAGGCAGCCACCCAAGAAAAAACAACTAGCATGGCGCCCCCCAGACAAGATTCTAGGGTCGATCCTTCAATCCTCCAAACCCCTCTAAGGGAGGAAATCAGCAGGAAAAGGGATAGGGAGACACCTCTCACAGAAGGACCAGAGAAGAGGCAAAGGCTAAATCCATTTGGAGAAGAGGAAATGCAAAGCTTTGAGGCATCTGCCAGCTCAATGCAACAAGAACAGGATAGAACAGCACTGGGGGAGGTCAGCTCCTCAGGGCAGGATAGAAGCAAATCTGCAGGCATCAAAGACTTCTTCAAGGATGCCAAGAGGAGGAGTGAGCCACTAAAAATCAAGTTATATAACTACCTACTGAACATGGCTCCCTCCAATCAACAGAGGCTCATGGCTGCCTATGATGTACAAGAGGCTAAATTGACTATGAGTCATTTCACTCCCACAGAGCAGCGGCCTCAATCAACTGCAGACTACATAAGGACAAACCTAGAGGTCCTTGCAAAAGACATCCACCCGATGGACCAGATTGAGCTTCATAAACAAACGGGTGAGATGGTCTATGCCACCTTGGCAGATAAGACCATGGTGAATTATAGGCTGCAGAACAGTTTGAATAACACAGCATCGCAGCTTGAGTTGGAGAGGGCATCCTCTCAAGCCAAGGACAACAGAATCAAGGCCCTGGAAGACATTATCATAGAATTTGGGCATGATCCCAATGATGTTAAGGCCATTCAAGAGGTCCTTAAACTAAGGGATGCAGATGTAGCAGCAATCAAAAAGAGGATGAAGATCCCACCAACTATACATCCGCAAACAGATGAAGTGGCCCAACAAAGAAGAGACAAGGATATCACTGCACTGCTGATGAATTTGTACAAGGAACTGGTGGACACCCAACAAAAGCTACTGGACACAGAGACTACCCTAGAAGCAGCTATACAAAGGGGAGAACAGGGACAATCTCCTCAGCCACCCACAGAGAAAACAAACCTAGAAGAAACCCCTAAAGAGGACATCCCTCCACCGTAGGCAGCAAAAACAACTCCAGCAGAAAAAGCTCCAGCTACAACAGAAGCAACTACAATAGAGCCAGCCACTACAGCACCACCAACAGAGCAGGCCGAGAGCCTAGATATGCAGAAGTTAAGACAGGAAATTCAAGTGCTGGAAGCTCAAATGACAGAGCTAAACAAAGCCAAAGACAGCTTAGCAAAAATAGAGGAAAAATATGATAAATCCAAGCAGAACGTGCCTGAAAGAGAGAGGGAAGTAAAAGCCCTGAAAAAGACTATTGCAGAGCTGGAAAAGCAGCTCAGTTTTGACAAAGTAACAACAGAAATCAAGCAGGTGATATGGACTGCCATTGGACAAGCAATCTCTAACCAATGGGAGTACATTTTTGCCATATATAAGCAGATAGGACTCATTGGCAAGGCAAAGAAGGAGCTATACAGAGCAAGAAACGACCTAGGCAATATGGCAGACCTTGCCCCAAAGATGATAGAAGTCTTGAATTATAGGAATAGTTCTCAGCTGATCCAGATGGGAATTGCTAACAGAACTGAAACTATTTCCATAATTAAGAGGACTACAACGATGAAGAGCCTAATTCAAACGCTGGACAAAAGGGTACATGATATGCAAGCAGATATAACTAAGTTCCAGAATAGGTTCACAACAATGCAGGACAAAGGGCTCCCCAGTTTAGAAGAATCAGGAAAGCTTCTCTCTTATGAGAAGTACATAAAAAGACTAAGCACCTTTTCAGCCATGCAGATTGCTGAGGCTTCTGGGTCGTCTACAGCAGGCCCATTAACAGGACAAGCTCTGTTTAATAAATTAGATAATTTGTTTTTTATTAAAAATGAGGTAGCACATTTATTTGATAAGCCTCCTGATTTTTATAAGTACACAGAAGCTGATGAGACAGTAGGGTCAATTTTGAAGCACCAGCTTCCCCATCCAGATACGTGGCAGGACTTGGTAAAGCTACTTGTGAACCAAGGCTAAGGAAGAAAAAACTTTATTTCAGCAATACAGTCTATATTGCACCTACAGGTGGCCAAAGCTATTACAGCAAGCATAAAGACACTGAGCCAACTCAGCACAGATACTCGGCATCAGCAGCAATAGCAGCAGGTACAGGTGGCAGAGTCAAGAAAGATACAGAAAAATCAGAAGCAACAAAGCACTTCAATGCTTTATTTATGAAAAGCCGCCCAATTAACTTCACAGCACTCAAAAGTCAAAAGGTTATCATATCAGGAGTTAGTAGCTTTAAAAGAAACATTTACACTTGCAATAACTTCTCATCGACTTTCTCTGTACAAGTGTAAGAGATTTTTTCCTCTCAGATGACTCCATTCCTGAGATATTTTTGTATCTAAAACTCTATATATTCACCCTCGCGTTTGTTTAGAGGGGTTGGACTCCGGATGTAAGAACTTCTTTTCTGAGATATTCTCTGTAACTCTGATATTGTAGACTCTTCAGACAAGTTTAATACAAAGGCAGTGGGATTTCTTCAATGATGTTGGTCTCTTGACCTTTTGATGGTGTGTGGCTTGAAGCAGCAAGATTCCTGTGCATTACATGGTCCAAATAAGTTTTCCTCATGACTCTTTATTTCACCTGTGTTTCCTGTTATTTCATATATGTCTCATGTTTTCTATGCGTTCGAACTCTAGATAGCAAAGAAAAAGGATAGTATCAGGACTTAGTCATTGACTACCCTGGCCTCAATCTAAACTATCTCTTATGTTTTCTTCTGATAAGGTGTTGTAAAGCGTAATTCTTAATTGCTACCTTTAAATAACCATATCATCACTGTATATTGTTGTTTTAGGAATTCAAGCCATTGCTCCTAAGATAACAAGCCTCGTTCACAAATATACAGCTTAAGTAAGGAAATCTTAATTGCTCATTACTAGTTGTATTCACCTCATGCTCACTATTTACATTTGTTACATGAAATGCACACAGGCCCTGTAGTTTTCTTCCTCACTGAAATCAAGATTTCAAAAGAAAACAGTCCTAGACCCCATTGCCCAATGGATTAATCTTGCCTGCTGATATACTCTAAAGGAAACAGAAGCATCCTCCCAACCAAACAGATAAAAACAACCAAAAAACTCATCTCATAACTAGCCTAAGACCCTCACTGAAAGCAGTGACAAACTAATAGAGAGAGCCCTCTCTGACTGCAGTTGGGCTAGAAGCTGTAGCCCAAAGATTGGTTAGTGGTTACCCCGGCCGTATTCTCTTAGGAGTCAAAGAGAACAACCTGGGTGTTAACACTACCCACCTAGGGAAGTTGTGCTTATCCGTAGATACAAAATTCCACATAACACAAGCATACAAAGTGGCACAAATTTTCACCTATGAACATAAACTTAGGAGAAAAAAATAATATTTTCTTGGAGAAATTATTCTCTCTAGGAAAGTTACAATGTCATATAAATAAGTCAAATTAGCTCAAATAGACCACATAATTTAACTTAAGTTAGAATTGGTCAAGCAACCTAGAAACAAGTTTGAATTCCTCCTGGAATTTGTTCAACTCTACCCAATATAATTTTGGTTAACTATGCCCAGATTTGGTCAAACTCGCTAGTTACGGTGGTGGCCAAGCTGCCCATAAAGTCTCAGTCAACTAGCCCAAAAATCTTGGTCAAAATGAAATTAGGAAACATGATCAATGGTCTAAGAAATTTGGTTAAACATTGGTAAATTATGGTCATACATTTGTCTTGCTCTCATCTCTCTCCATTGTAAGTGTTAACATAAAATAGATGATTTCTATTTAGTGTTTTTGAATTGATTTCAATATGAGGGAGGCCAATTTTTTATTTATAGCGGTCTACTAGTGCCCAAGGGGCATGTCTCGTTATGTTGCACCAACCTGTACTTTGAGGTGAGCTTAACCTTTTTGGAAGTAGTTCAAATTCAAAAATTCAAATTTTAAACTTAATTATTTTGATTTCATTTTAGGGTTCACTTGAATACTAAACATAGCTACCAAAAAATCAACACTCGCTCTTAGCTAGGGTTGTATTTAACTTTGAGTTTCGTAGATGTCCTATTTACTAAATAATTTCTCCATTGAAAGAAAATATTGATTGGGATAACTATGTTAATGTATCCATACACTTCATGCTGTAATATAGAATCATGAGGAAAACAACCTGCATTGACATTATGTGAAGGAGCTAGTCACCTAATACTCAAACCAACTTTGTAAATGGATCTAGTCACCCACTAGCCAAAAACATTTGGGCAGTATGGTCAGATCCTTTTGATCTGGGTCAATAAGGCTAGTCTTTAGTCACCATTTGAACACATAATCACTCAGATAAAGGTCAATATCTATTACCAAAAATGGACTAAACCTTGTTCCAATTACCTTTCTTGTATCCCCTTTGAATAATGAAACATTTTCTCGATGCTGAAATCAATTACTCTACCCATTAGCCAAGTAACTCTTGGAAATATGGTTACAACCTTTTCACTCAGGGAGCACTCTAGACCTAGATTCTCTTTGGGAAATTCTCCCTAGCTACATTACATGGGCCCTAGTGAATACCCTTATCCTTTCAATATATTGAACTAAGGAGAATGTATTCCATTGATAACACTGGAACATAAACAATCCCTCTAACTAGGGGAAGCAATCTCAACCACTCAATGCTTGTCCATGAAGTAAAAAAATTGCATCCTAGGATAGAGGATTTTTTAGTATGTCAATAACCTACTCGTCTAGAGCCATAATACTCCATTATGTATCATGTCTTGGTATTTGATCTCAATGTGCTACAATATGTCATGAAAATTGTCTCCATCACCCAATCAAACAATCTTGCAAGCCACTTCCAAATCCACCCTAATTCTCAAATCGCTGAATTAGCTACCATATACTCAACTTTTGTAATGCTAAGTGCAATAGAGTTATTCTTCTTTCTCATCCAGGATATCATAGTAGAACATAAACAAGAGAAACATCCTGATTTACTTTTCCTCTATTTTTCATTTTCTCCTCAATTTGAATATGTATATCCCTACAATTTTACTTCATCATTTAAATTCATATCTAACTATATCCTGGTGGTACCTTGACACATGTTGTGCTGCATGACTTAGATCAACCATAAACTAACTGGTTTTCTTCACTAGATCCATCACAATAGTTTCTTTCTAGTCAACCTAACTAGGTGTTCCCTCTAAAAGCATATCTTTTTATGGGAATATTGGCTTCTCCCTTTTCCATAACTATTTCCTAGTCACTAAAAAATATTTGTTTTTTCCATGGTTAAATCATAGAAATCATACTACTCCTTCGGATCTTCTATCTCTTAGCATCTAATCTAACAATATTGTAGTCCATCATATGAAGGAGATCAATAGTATACTTCCCTTGACCAAGGAATTAATGCATCAAATATAGATTTATCATCTCAATCTTAGAGGCCATTTCCCTCTTGAACTAAAGCAGGTCTTGACTTCTCCCTCTAACATGAAAGAAAGCCCTCCTACCACTGTTTCTTCCTCTATCACGTGACTCCTTCATATTATATCCTAAACAATTCATGTAATAACAAGATTAACCAATAATCAACATATATCCATCAATATGGCAATACGATTCTTGAGGTTCATACAAATCTTTCTTCAGTTCGCAACTGTGAGATTCCCTCTCATATACCTCAAAGCCCTTGGGTATCTCTAGAAACATTTCTTCCTCAATCACTCCATTGAGAAGAACAATATTTGCATCCATCTGATGTAATACATAATCCATAACATAAGTATATAAATAATAATTCTAATAGTAGTGTACCTAAAAAATAGAGGAATTATCACTTCATGGCAATCTCCCTCTTTTCAGGAAAACCCTCTTTCCTTGAATCTCGCTTTGTACTTCTTTATTCTTCTATTTATCACTTGCTTCATCTAGTAGATGCAATTGGAGTTCATCACTGAATTCCCTTCAATTCTCAGCACAATTCCCCCATTAGGGTATCCTTCATACTTGTTGGCCTACATGTTACCTCTAAACTAGAAGCTCCTTCAGTCATTTAGCATGGTTCTAGATGTCAACATAATTTCTCCCTCTTGACAAAAAATCACTATAGCTAGGTTTATGCTCGATCCTGTGAGAAATCCTCTTTGCCACAATTTTTCTTTTTTCTTCACGATGCTTACATCTACTATCAAGGCATTGGTACACTTCATGATGTAACTACAAACCTCATAAGGACATCATGGAAGAAATGATTCTAACCAAACAAAAGATACAAAGGGAAGAGGCTGACCCAAGAATAAAGAAAAAATCAAGGAATAAATATATAAAGTATTTATTTTTTGATATGAGGATTGTACAGAATTGTCAACTCCCTCTTGATGCTTGCCTTCATACATAAATCTTTTAAATTCATCTGCAAAATCATTATTTTTATCCTCATCATCATGTTTCTCTCCTTTTATTCCTTGCATGAGCTACGGTTTATATGTCTAGCTCTAGTGTTTTATCTGCAAACCCTATGGTTTTTCTAAATCATAGCCTTCAACATTTTCTTAGGGTTTACATACCGTAAGTCTACAAACTCTTCCAAGAAGGGGTCATTTTTAGTAGAACATTTATGACTTTTCTAGCTTTGTATGAGAGATTTTTCTCCTCAACTCCCTCTACCTCTCAAGTAACTGTCAATATGCTCTGGAAAAAATATAATCAGATATCTCATTCAATACAATTCGAACTTCAACAACATATACAAGGCATCTTGCTACACATGCATGAAAAACACTCTTGGTTGTCTCTTTATAAATAGACTTCAACTTTGTTCTTGAATCTACCGAACTAGGCCTAAACAGGAGGCCTTTTTAAAGATTAAACTTGGCCCTACTACTCTGATTTCTAGAGTTTTGTTCAGTCGTTCCAACAAACAAAGAATATTTAAAGTTGAGCCATATTTAAAAATATCTAATACAACATGATTCATGAAACTAATATGCATTCATTGAAGAGGGAATATGGAATTGCAATGTCCTCTAAAAATAGTCATCAACAACCTCCAAGTTTATGCTTACAAATTTTTAAATTTTGAGATTACTTCCTTTCCTAAACGAAAACTTTGCTTAAGCTTTTTCCTCTTCATAAGCTATTTTATTTTCTTTCCTCAGCCTTTAGGTACTTCAAACATGTTTTTTCTAAGGCATGAAGCCTCTCAACCACTTTTAGATCAATGGGCTAGCCTTAGGCTAGTTATGCCCCCCTATGTGCTTCGGTCCATAATATTTATTCAGACAATAGAGGTTTCAACGTTTTATAGTGCATATAATAAAGTTAGTTTTCTTAACAAAATTCATTTTTCCTTCTTCAATGGATAAAAATCAATATTCCCTTGAACTCCATCTTGATCTTAGACAATTTTCTCAACTTATTTTCTTCCTAAGAAATATTCAAAACAAACATTAAATAAAGTGGTCTAATTTCAATCATGTTGGTTTGAGGATTTTGTTATAATGGAAAATACCTCCTCATCAGCTCAGAGGAGGACAACTTGGATTCAAGTAAAACCCTAATTTATAGGCCTATTTTCCATGGTAATTCACCCAATAAACTATGATAATGCATGCTAGCACATCTGAGTGGACCAAACTGCATTAACCTAGAAAAGTACGCCTTGTCTCTAAAATAAGGTCACATTACCTTAATTTCATGAGATCGTGAAGGAAAGTCATGATTAAGCTCACTGTGACTCTGTCATTTACTCTATTTCACCTCTAGAAGGTTGGAAGGGATCACCTCGTACACATCTTTAGAAGTTTCATATCCTAACAGAGGCTAATGTCTAGGGAATGAGTAATCAAGGAGAGGAAAATTTTGGATTTTGCCCAAAGTGAATTGGTGATGTAATTGGAAAAATTAGATCCTCCCCTCACATATATATTGAATACTAGGCCATTTGTTACACTACAATTTGTCACCATGACTATTTGCAGTTAGTATGGCTCCATCAACAGTGATACTATCCTCCTTGGGAAGCCTCATACCTCTGCTCTCCATGTCAAACTTCAAAAAAGAGAGAAAGTCATTAAAAACATGTTTATCTCTGGGTACATAGATTCTCTCTACCTTACCTGCGTGTACGGATCCCAAGTTCACAATACCTGCGTACCTGTACGCTCTGTATGTAAACGGGTGGGTGCGTACCCATGTAAAGGTTAAAAGGCGCGAGTTTCATCTTAAAAAAAGTTACTTGTGGTCATTTCTAGAGCATTCTAGAAGATTGTTTGATGTGTATTGAGCACCTCCGGATGGTTCATGTATCCCTATGAAAGAGGAACTTATCCCATCAAGAGAGGAGCTACCCCATCCAAAAGAGGGGCTTATCCCATTGATGTTGGGCCTGATTAACTTCCTCTAGAGCATTATAAATACAGGCATTGGGCCAGAGGAGGGGAGGTTGAAAGCTGAACATTCCAAAGGGTAGATGCTGCTGGAATTAGGACTTCCTTGTAGAAGCTTGTGAGGAGAGATTCCCATCCTTTCTTGTTTCATTTGGAAGTGGGTGAGCTTATCAAAGTAAAGGAAAACTCTTGCTGGACCCTGGGAGGAACTTGCACAACACCAAGGCTCAGGTTGTAATGGTTTCTTTTGTTTCCTATTAATACAAATAAGTCCATTCTTCTCAACAATTTGTTATTAATGAGTTGTTTCATATACTCCTTGGTCTGTATGTTGAATATGTTTTATTTTATGAGATATTCAGGTGCTATTTAATCGTTTGATTGTTAGTGAATGCAGGTTTCGAAGTGAAGGACGAGCTCATCCAGATCGACGAGGCTGGACTACTACAACAGTGTTAGACTACAGGTAGGATCTAAACACTTGAGTTCTTGTATCGTAAATGCATGTTTAGAGAAGGACTGCTCTTAATTTTCTTGTTTGTCACTAGAAAGTCTTAGGCTTCTAGGGAGGTTGGTTTTGTCCGCAATATTAACTCTTTCCGCATGACAAATTGGTGACTCTGCTCGGGACTCCATTGATGTGAATGATTTTTCCTTTGTGTGACACTTTGATCTGAAAAGAGTCATTTCCTTTTTGGTTTTTGGCTGTTTGACTGCGTATTTGGGTGAGCTAGCTTAGAGTTAAGTTAGATTTTAGTTTTTCTTGATTTTTCAGTAGTACGCACCCTCTAAGTTGAGCACAGTGCGTACCTGTACGCACTGCAACTTTGTACACAGAGCATGCACGCACCTGTGCAAAGAGGCTGCCTGCGTACCATGTCAAAAATTGAGAAATTTCCATTTTTTCCATTTTTCCCCTTAGATTTTGTCTTTCATTAGTTTTTACTGCCCAGATCCATTGGTTATTTGTCAGAGATCTTCACCTGAACTTGTTTCGTTAGCGTCAAGAGTTTTAGTGAAATTCATAGAAGTTCTCGCCCTAGGGTTTGATTTTTGTATTGGTCCTGTAGTGACTTTGACTTTAGAAGTTGTGAAACCTTGGATCTCTCTGGTTTTGTCAGTCTTCTTAGGAGTCGGACCTGTCGTAAAGTCTACTTGTGTGAGCAACCTACCTTTGTGTTGTCTCTTTACGGAATTTCGAACAAGCTTGTTGATTGAAGTTGTGAATTTCATTCTTAAGAAAAGAACAAAAGAGTTTGATTTTTGTTTTTGACTGGTTTATGACTCTGCATGAACTGGTCCTTGGTTTGATTGTTGCCGAGTAAAACAACCTGGAATCATCTTAGTAAGCTTTTGCCTCTTTAGATTTTCTTTTAGGTAAATTTCCTTTTGATTTTCTTTTGAGTGAGTTTTTCATATACTTTTATAAATTTTGAAATTGCTTTTGTTAAAATAGTTTTATATGCTTTGTTAAATAGGAAAAATACAAAAACATCTCCTTTGCAAAGTTTGTTTTAAGTAGCATTTGAAGTATTTTAAAAGAAAAAGGAATTCTCGTGCAAGTAATGAGTGGTCATGTGTTGTATGCTTGGAAAAGATAAAGAGATTGTTTCTTTGATTTTCTGTTAAGAAAGTTGCTTTTATCAAAATTTGCATTCTCCAACTCTCTTAGTTAGGGAATTCATTGAAACAGAAAAGTAGTGTAAATCATCCTAGGTGCATCTTTTTAGTGGATTTGAGTCGAGTCTACACACCATCAGTTTCATCTCCACTACCTTTGTCTTAAAGAAAAGCCATAAAATTAACACTTAAAGTAAAATCAACTTAGAAATTTTTCTTTTACTAGGGCTCT
>APFE030244972.1:0-20839 GCA_000404065.3 Pinus taeda
ATCTCAGGCATTGAGTCATCTGAGAAATAAAATATCTTCATTAACTCGTACAGGAATAGTAGATAAGAATTTATTACAACCTTTAATACAACATAAATGCTCTTTACTCCTGTCAGAAGATTTCGACCTTTGGAGCTCACTGAGTCGGTTGATGCTTTTTTATAACTGCTGAGTGACGTGTATGTGCAGCTCTGTCCTCCTGTAGCTTTTTGGCCCTGTCACCTGTGACTGCCAGTGCTGCTGTGGTGACCGAATGGTTGTGCTGAGTTGGCTTAGCCTCTCTCTGCATACATGTTGATATATCCTTATTTTCCTGTTCATGAAATTTAAATATTTCAAAAAGGAAAAAACATAATTACTGGCTTTCGTTTAGCAGTAATTGTATTAAACTATTCCAGACTTCCTGTGTAGGAAATTGATGCCTCAAAATTGACCCCATGATCTCATCTGCCTCTGTATATTTATAGAAATTTGGAGGCTCATCAAACAAGTGAGTAATTTCATTCATAATGAAGAATAAGCTCTCCACCCTGTTGAAAAGGGTCTGTCCTGATGCTGGCCCTGTTTCTGCTGATGTGATGGTTGTTTCTGCAATCTGATTAGCAGCAAAAGTGTTGACCCTCTTGGCATATTTTTCATGTGAAAGTAACCTTCCTGAGGGCTCCATCAAGCTAGGAAGACCTCTGTTTTGCAATGCCATGAACTTGTCCTGGAACTTATTGATGTCTACCTGCATATCCTGGCTTCTTCTTTCTAAGGTCTGTACCAGGTTTCTTAGTGTCAGGACCCTTTTGACCATTGAAATGGTCTCAGTCCTGTTGGCAATTCCCATTTTAATCAGCTGAGAGCTTGTCCTATAGTTAAGCACATTTATCATTCTGGTGGCAATCTCAGGCATGCTGCCTAGAGATGCCCCTGCCCTTTGAATTTCCCTATGTGCTTTTCCAATGAGCCCCATTTGCTCATGAACGGCCTCTAGGTACTCCCACTGGTCTGTGATGGATTGGCCAATATTGGCCCATAGGATCCTTTTGAGCTCAGTTGTCACTTTGTCCAGTGTGAGCTCCTTTTCTAGCTCATTTATCCTTCTTTTGAGAGCCTTTACCTCTCTTTCTCTTTCTGCCACATTTTGCTTGGATTTATCATATTTTTCATTAATCTTAGCCAGAGTTTCTTTGGCTTGATTCAACTCTGACATTTGGGCCTCCAAGACTTGAATCTCATTTCCCAGCTTCTGCATATCAAGGCTTTCAGCCTGCTATATTGTTGCTGCTGAACTGGAGAGTGCTGCTTGCTATGTCTGCTGAATGGAAGGGGCAGTAGTTTGAGGAGCTTCCTCCAGATTAATTGTTTCTGGAGGAGGCTGTGAAGTTTGTCCTGCCTCTTTTTGCTACAATGCTACCTAAAGTGCAGCCTCTGATTCCTCCAACTTCCATGTGTCTGGATGAGCTGCTTGTATAGTGTTACCAGCATAGCAGCTGCATCCTTGTCCTGTCTCAGCTAGGCAACCTCTTCAGTTTGGGGATCAAGAGTTGCTGCGATTTTGATCATTTTCCTTAATGCTACCATATCAGCATCCCTTAGCTTCAGCAGCTCCTGCACTGCTTTGACATCTTTAGGATCATGCCCAAGCTCTATTATGATGTCTTCCAGAGCTTTGATCCTATTGTCCTTTGCTTGAGAGGATGCCCTTTCCAACTCAAGTTGTGCAGTGGTATTATTTAAGCTATTTTGTAGCCTGTAGTTCACCAATGCCTTGTCTGCCAAGGAGGCATACACCATCTCACCCGTTTGCTTGTGTAATTCAATCTGATCCATTGGGTGGATGTCCTTGGCAAGGACCTCAAGGTTGGTCCTGATGTAATCGGCAGCTGACTGTGGCTGCTGCACTGCTGGCATGAAATGGCTCATGATCATTTTGCCCTCATGTACATCATAAGCAGACATGAGTCTTTGCTGGTTAGTGGGAGCCATTTTCAACAAATGATTGTACAATTGCAGCCTTATGGGTTCATTTCTCTTCTTAATATCCTTGAACTGCTGCTTGATGCTCTTTTCACCTTCCCTCTGTTGGCTTGAGGAGCTAACTTCTCCTCCTGCTGGAAGGAACTTACTGAGGCCTCCATGCTAGGCAGGCCCATACCCGAAGATTGCCCTACTAACATTTATTCCTCCGAAAAAGGATTTAACCTTTGCCTCTTCTCCCCTTGAGTTGTTGATGTAGTGAGGGGAGTCTCTCTATCCCTTTTCCTGCTTATGTCCTCTCTTTGTGGGGTTTGGAGGACTGAAGTATCAATTCTTGATTCTTGCCTAGGAGGCACCATTTGTGCTGGCTGCCGCTCAGTAACCATTGGGGCCTCTGCTGTTTGTTCTTTTTGCCCTGGCTGCTCCTTTTCTGGCTGATGTACCTGTTGTTGTTGCTGAACCTGTGCTTGCTCCATCTCTTTTTCCTTGCCTTTGCTGGGAGCTTGATTTGTAGTTTTGACTGCCTCCTGATGTACTATGGAGGATGAGGCAGCTGCTCCTACCTGAGGGCTTGGAAGAGAGAATACCTGTGCAGGAAGTTCCAAGTCAGCCATTTTAAGAAGATTTCTTCTTGCTCTCTCATTTAGTTCTTCTTGTGTAATAGGTTCCTCTAGTGTGCCTTTCTTCCATTTTGATTGATTTGCATATTGTTCTATGTGAGGAAACCTTACATGGTCATAGCTAGAGAGCCTATATTTGACCCTTCTTAATGATATGGAGTGATTGGGGTCATAAGGTTTCTAGAGGAAACTGGTCTTTAGGCCAAGGCTTTCTAGCATTCTGTCAGCTTCTTTCCAGCCTTCCTCCCTTTTGTTCAAAACCAAGTGGCCCAATTGGTTTCTCACTTTCAGTTGTGCCTTCTTGCCTTTGCCTGAAAAGTGCTTTACATCAGCATTCCCAAATTGCCTGAAATATTCAAGGGCAAACAGTCTCATGGGCACATACTTGGGCAGTCTGTATGGGGGTACCTCACAACCATATATTCTGATAACGGTGTAGTTTTGGTAGAAATACCAATCCCCAATGTTGTATACCTTGGACAATTGAAGGATCCTCTGCATCTCATATGTTAGTCTTGGAGGAGGTGAGCTCATGAACAGAGACATGGCTGGGTGGATGAAGAGGTCTATAAACTCATAGTAAGTGTATGGAGAATAAGTTATGCAGTGAAATACTGAGCTCCAGTACACTACTGACCTTGGATTACCTTGTGCATCCACTCTTTTCACAATAAAGGAAAATTTCTCATGTTGATAGTATAAAATTAGGTGGTAGATGTAGGAGGTGTATCTGAACACCTTTTCTCTTGATAGGTTCATAAACTGCTCATGCATTTTGTCTGATATGTAGGTGGCATAGTCATAGCAGATTGGAGCCTTACCAGGGGAAAACATGAGCATCATCACTAATACAGTCTCATCAAGATACTCAATTGAGTTATAGCCCAGAATGGGACTGATCAGATCTGCAAGGTCCCTGCCCAATGGGTTGAGGTAGCCATGAAAAATAGGAGGGTATTGCACAGTATCAGAGTTAATAAACAGTTGGTTCAGCTTTGTGATCTGAGCATCTATCAACATCTTGGCTCCTTGGTTGATCAGATCAAACAAAGATAGGGGAACCAATTTCTTCTCAGTCTTGAACTGCAGCATCTCTTTGATGGCCTCAGGGGTGATGTAGAATACAACTGAGCCTGAAGGGTCAAGCACAACTCTTTGAGTGGGATCATAACATTCTGCACATAGGTGAATTAGGTCAGGGAATTGGTTGACCTGAGGAAGCTTGAAGATTGGGAGGAAGGAGTCCCAAATGCCCAATATGTTTGTTCCAGCTACATGTTTGGCCTTCAACTCATTTAGCAGGTGTAGATGGAATTTGCTTTGTGATAGGAAGTCTTCTGCAATTTGGTAATCCAGGTCTGCTAAAGCTTGCCACTCCAATTCTCTCTGAGGGGCATTTAAAGGGGCAATATTGAGGGCCACAGGTGCTACTGGAGTCTCCATGGTTACTTCAGAACTCTGTTTTGTATGCGAATTAGTGTTACTTGGCTGGGCAACAGAAAAAAGTTTCTCTTGGAAGAAGAGGTGAATTGAGAAACAGAGGACAATAGGGTGAACTTGCAGCAATTGAAATACTACACACAGTCACTTGAGAAGGCAAATACTTATCTTTAACAGACCTTTCACAATAATTAGGTGTAAGTTTCGGGTTTCCTGTTCACGACTGCACGAACGGGATGCAGGTTTTAGTGAAAGTTTTTGTTAAACCAGGCTTAGCTAGTGGATTTCGACTGTTCAATTTCCAATGGGAACCTGGTGCAGGGATTTTGCCGGTGAATTATGCGTTTTTCAGTGTCTTAAGTGAATTTTCAGCTATTGCAGACAAAACTAGGCGCAGAGAAGATTTGCAGGGATAAGTACCTGGTAGATTTGATGGTCCGGGTCACAAATGCAGGTGGGTTGGCGCGCCGAAGGTCTCCAGGTCAAATTCAGCTGGCTGGTGCAAATTTGGACGTGAAATGCATGCAGAAGGCGCAACAACAGTTTTTGCAAAAAGTGCAAAAAACGCGAAAAATTGGCAAAAATATGGATTTTGGGACATTCGCGCCTTTTTCAGATGACGTCAACATGACGTCATCGGGTGGGTCAGGGTCGGATGACGTCAGCATGACGTCATCAGGTGACGTGGTGGCTTATGAGTGGTCCACGGGGGTGGTGAGGTGGCGGACAAGTGGAGCAATGGTGGACGGGGGCACGGACGTGGCGATGACGCACGCAGTGATGTGGCGATGATGCTGGCAGGCAATTTGGCGGAAAACCGGAAACCACAGCGGTATCATATCGCACCGCTTATGATACAGAAGGGAATCTGTCAAAGGGGGCTCCAATACGCTGTGGGGGCGATGCGTGGCCGAGGCCTAACGTCAGCCTCTAACAGATATCGGACGATATCTTTCGGACGTCGGGGCCGGTCCGATATCCACGTCAACCGTCGGATGAAAAGCGCCCGATCAGACGGTCGACGGGTCGATAAGCTGTCCGGACGCTACGGCATTGGGCGGGTATTTAAAAATTATTTTCCATGGGATTCGTGCCCGGCGGGACCCTTATAAATATTGACGGGTTTATATGGTTTTTCCGCATATTTCTTTATAAAGTGGCATATAGTTTCAAAACTTAGGATAAGGCGAAAAGAATGGTTTTACAACGTATTTCTTTGCAAAATCGCGCATGGCTTTAAAAAGTTAGGATAAGCGGGTTTTTCATGTAATTTCTGCATAAAAGCGCACATAGGTCCCAAACTTAGGATAAGGTGAAAAAGTGGGTTTTCCATGCATTTTTGCCTTTTGAGCGGGTCTAGGGGTGCAAATGGGTTTTTCCAAGGTTTCTTAGGCAAAATGAAGGGTTGAATGGGTAAATGAATTCTGAGGGAGATAAAGAGGTGAGGCTTGGGTTTTTAAACTAACCAGATGTCAATTTAATTCCCTAGTAGTGAATCATATGGCTATAATGCCAAGGGGGGGGATATTTATAGAATGTTCGGGGTTTATACACCATGGTGTTATAATAGTAGGGAAAGGGTGACATAGGGAGTTAGATAATAGAAGTTAAGGGTTAATATGGAGGGAGAGGGTGAATGAGGAGTGATATCACTAAGTTTATATGAAAACAACTTAGCTTAGGGAGTAGATCAAAATGAAAAGAATTTTGCACAAGAAATGTGGCACTTGAAGGAAACAAGGATCAACATAAAACCTCGAATTCTTTCATAAACACAACTAGTGAAGGGATGTTAGTAATGAGTGACAAATAAGGAAAAAGGAAGGAAGTTAGACATGCTCCATTGTGTTGCTTTCCTTGTATTGACCAGCAAGATTCAGTTTGAAAGGAACACCATTTCTGCAACCCCATCTACCTACCCATCTACTTGCCTAGCATTTTTTTGTTTCTTCTTGGAGGGTGCACTTAGACTTGCAGACTTTTCCACTGGCTTTTTCTTTGATTGCCTATCTAATACTACCCTTATTGCTTCCAAGGCCCCAGATTAAGCAGTTGGGAACCTTAGCTTCTCTGCCTAACTATTGGTCTGCCAAGATTAAACAGTTTGGATAGACTTCTTTCTCTATTCTACAAAAGAAAATTGAAACATGGCATGATCCAGATTAGACTGATGGACCATCCATCAAAATTTAGTAAACATGAAGGCATGTACACACCTTGCCTTTTCTTGGAAATATGGGATCTTTGTATCAGCAAAGCATAGCATATTTGGCACTTTGAATTTGCCAATCATGAAATATGAAACCTATTGGTATAGGTATCCAACACCAACCAAGGCATCCCGAGGCTAAACCAACTCATTCTCATTAATAGAAAACATGCTTTACCATAATCCACCCCAGATCACTAGGCCAACACAATAGACATGTAATAATAGGCTTTACCATGATCTCCACCTGGTCACTAGGCCAAACATGAATAGATTCCACCAGATCTCTCCACCTACACCGTGAGGAATTTTCCTATCTCTTAGTCTCTCAGGCTTTATCGAAATCCACACGGAATCACTAGGTCTTAAACAGAGACACCAATCTCTCAAGCTTTACTGCAATCCACATCAGATCACTAGGCCCTAAACTAAGACCCACTCTCCAGGCTTTACCGCATATCCCAACCCTGGATTACTAATCTTGATGGAGAGCACCCACCTCTTGCCTTTACCATATATCCTGCCATTCGTTGGAAATGATTTCTAGGCCCACCGAGGCAACGAAATCTTGGCTTTACTGCAATCCACAGTATGGCTTAGGGGTTACTAGGCCAGTGGCTTTACTGTGATCCACAGTTCGGTTCAGGGACCACTAGGTCGTGTGTTCTATCATTTGGAGATCCACATCACTCAGCTTTGAATCCATCCGACAATCTATCTCAACCAAAACATGAGAACCCCATCACACCATGGCTATCCGGAAATGGCAAGGCTAGGCTGAAAACACTGTCACACCTAGCAAAACCCATGCCATGACAACAAAGAACCACATGCAATACCATGCTTACCAAATCTAGTAAGTAAATCACACACGTAAATCGATACCTACAAGAATCCTATTGTAGCTTCTTGATCTTGTTATTCCTTGCTTGCTCCTTCCTTCCTCTTACTTTCTTTGCATTTCTTGATCCAATGCAAACCTAAGCAAAAGCTTGAGCCAAGAGCTTCCAACTGATCCTCATAAGCCTTTTTATTAGTGAGGCCTCTATTTTCTTCATTTTCCACTATTTTCCACTATTTTCCTCATCACATGAAACCTGTGACCTTTCACCTTCCTTTTTTCCTAATTTCCATTATTTTCATATATAAAATGCCAATTAATGCCTCATGCCTTTCCAAAGCCTTTTCCATTGCCTTTGCCATTTTCCTTAGCAATAATAAACCGAATGAACACCCACACTAGGATGTCTTTCCCACTACTCAGCTTGGAATACATGTCCCAACAACCATGGTCTTATATTTTTACATGGATTTTTAACCAGGGTTGGTACAAAACCCTCCCCCTTGGGGGAACACCATCCTCGGTGTTCAATGACACCTATAACCATAAAGACTGCTGAAAAAAAACTGATGTAGGAGCATCCTGCTCAAATGTCATTGCTTATTTGGTTGATTTAGGGGGTGATGTTTTTCTTAACTATTTTATAAAGTATGTACATTTTAAGAGAAAAATTTGAGTGTGTGGTTTATTGTAAATATTCTCTTATAATTGAGAATATGAAAGGAGTTGGGTTGTATATATATGTTAGGGATTATGAGCTCCTTGAATAGAAATTAGTTGAGTCAAAAGAGGGATGAGATATTTTAGGGATTTAGTTGAGTGATCTATAGAGAAAAACATGGATGTAGAATAATCCATAACTATGTAATTAATTCTATAAATGTAAGCCTAGGTATGAGGATAGATAGGATAGAGAGGATAGGGAGAAGTAGTGATAGAGAAAAAGACAGAGATGAGTGTGAGGGCCATTTCAAATGTAGAAATCGGACCAAGTATTTTACGTATATAGTTTGATTAATGAAAGAAAGTTTTCATTATGTTATTTCATGTTGGATGATTGTTGATTGATTGAATTCATGTTGAAGTCTTGGATACGAGATTAACTCCTTTAATGTTCTGTTTTGAAGCAATTCTGTTATTCTAAAAGACCATTGTAATAAGTCAAATCTTTAAGATCTGAAAATATGCATTGAAGAAGCCTGTGATGCCGAGATGAAGTTATCAACGCAGAAGGTGTAGAGGTCATGAAATTTGACCAGCTATTATGAGATCTCTTAGTGATTGGAGTAGTGTAAAGTGTTTCAAGAATTTGGAGTGTGTATGGTTAATTTATTTACAACGTTGAAGGAGGTATCTTATCTGTCCATGAAGATCAAGTCACATCCATGAAGGAAAACTTTGTTTTATGCAGAGTAAGAAGGTGAAATCAAGTTAGGAGTTCGACAATCAAATAAACTATCATATATGTATGACATGTCGATTCTTTGATTGGGTAAGGATGGCAGATGAATATGTGTCTGTGTTGAATAACTGAAATTCCATGTTACAAGATTGTTGATCGACCATCGATCACTATAAGGATCGATGGCGATCTAGCGTTAATACGATATATGTGTGTGAGGGTTTAAATAGAGTGTGGCAGAGTTAATCTGGGTGGAAATGTGAATTCCATCATAAGCGAACAAGCGCAGAGGGAGCCGTCGGATTGTTTAGATCGATGGATATGAATAGCTGAAGAAGAATGGTGGAGGAATAGACCACGGGGATAGGAGAATACAAAATTTCTTGATTGTGGTTGGAGACCCACACTCACTCCTAGCCGTCGATCTCAATTTCAAACTTTTAGGTCATAGTCAACGGCGGGGGTTAGGCCTGTTTTTAACCTGTGTGAAAATTGAGGTCCCGCAAGCTGTAAATTTGATGACCACGTATATCCAACAGATATCGGGCCATAAAGTGATCAAAGTTTAAATTCAAAAGCAGACCAGAGAAGTTTATGGACGCGGGTTTATTTTATTTGAGGTCCAGTCTTGTGCATTTAGGTGGGACTGACGTTCATTGGCGGGTTCTGTGTTATTCCATTGTTTGGTGATTGGTCGAGTTTTAGATAAAATCCACCAATGCAAACGCTTCCAATTTGTATAGGCAGGCCATAACCCATAGGTTCACGGTAAGGTTATTATGAAAATCAGGGAAATTGCCTTTAGGTGGTTTTTCCTACATCAAAAACATACTACCCATGGAGCTTTATAACATAGCTCATTGCAGTATTTTCAATGACCATCTACTAAAACATGACAAACATACCATTTACTGGAGCTTTATAGCACAACTCATTACGATATTTACAATAATAACCACGTCTACACACATACACATTTTATTCACCCAACAAATAATCATACTGTCTATGGATCTTTATAAATCCAACTCAATACAATATTTACAATAATACACAGATATACACATATGCACATTTTCTCAACCAACAAATAAAAGGATACGATGCTTGCATCCACAATAATGGAATCTAGAGGCTCACACCTCCACCCTCAAAGTAATAGCAGGATTCACATCCTTCACAGGAAGTCTAGAATCCACTACCAAAGTCAAATTTTCATCCAATGTTCAACGCTATAATCGTGCACCACTTGTCCTCTCATTAAAAAATTACCAACTCATTGTTACAGGGCACACTCCCAATGTGCATTTGATTCCATCTGGCAATGCTAATGACCAAAACAAATATATCCCTGTCCTTCCCTTCTTTTCCCAACAGTCCATCGAGCATTCAAGTCACCCCCTTCCGTGTAGTCACACACCTCCCAAGTTCTGTTGGCACCCCCATCCTGGGCAATCCACCCATTGGCAAGGCTTACTTGCATCGGAAGATACAAAAACCAAGGCATATCCCTGCTTCAAAACCATCATATCGGTCATAAATGCTCATGGCAATCAATGATCACTATTGGGTACCAGTGTCCCACAATCGACATGATCTTGAAGTGCTTTACCAGCATACTGCTACATGTTCCAATTCCTTTTACTGATGTTGCTAATTCTTGTAGTTAGTTTCAACCACCTTGTTAGGGTCCTATAATATAGGTAATCAAGGTCTGTATGTCTAGTTATTTACTTTAGGAATATGGTGGTAAAGTTTAGCCTATAAATTCACCAGATCTTATAGTCTAAATGGTCTTTGTACAAAGGTCCCAAAGGGGTCATCAGTGGGGTGTCATAAGTCAGTTGTCAACAACCCTTTTTGTTGTGGAGGTAAATCCCCTCTGCGGACAGAGGCGATCACTACTAGCCCAAATGGGGTCTAGCAACAATCAAACAACGCTAACACGCAGGTTCCTAATTGCAAATCAAAGACCGATGATGATGGCCTACCTGGATTCCAACGCTAATACTTGTAGAAGAGTCATCGCTCCCGTTCCTTTGCTCTGGCCGGTCACAATCCCCATGATCCTCGTGAACGGACACCTGCACATGTAAAGAACGACAATTACAAGCATAAAATCCAATAGATGCAACTATATATCAGTCAGAAAGGATGTAACTCAATCATCATTATAAAGATAATAAGAGTGGAACCATAATGATAGTCGTCTATTATTATTGATAAACAACAAAGAAGAATACAACCATAGTTCTGACGTCAAATCCTCCTTTGGCTCGGTGATCAGCAACACATGCCTTGCAAAGCTTGTTGGGAATGGGGAACAAGCCTCTCTTTCCTTGGTTACTTGGACAAGAATCTCCTCACTTAAGATTTAGCCTCATGGGAATGAATAAAGCTCCTTGTAGCATGAACTTGGCAATTCTTAGACTTTGAGACTTAGAATTTGGAACTTGGAGACTAGAATTACTAACTAGCTTGTCAAAGGCAAAAGGACAAGCTTATATAGAGAAAGGAGAAGGAGTTAGGATCATCCACAAGTTTCATGGGATTGGCCTTATCATTAGGAAGCTTCCATGAGAGGTGGAGAACTACTTCCCTTCTATGGAGATTCGAAGCCCAAACTGGACTAACTCAAGATGGAATCAGTTCATGAATAGGTTAGGAAGAACCTTCGCAAGTTGGTTTCTTAAAAACTTTACCCAACTGGGCTGGCGCGAGTGCGACTCTGAGACAGAGCGCCAGATGGCGCCCCCTTTTTGGAGGATTTCCCCCATTAGCGCGAGTCATACATTGTGGAACAACGCCAATGGAAAAAGGGTTACTTTCATGGGTATTTTGCAGAAGGTGTCTTCAGGGCATATGAAGTACATACTCAAGGGGATACAATGCAGGTGTTTTCAGGTTATGTCACTTCTCACAGGTCCCAGAATGAGTCCTCCAATGTGCAAGAGAAGGGGTAATGGGGACGGTGACAAATGGTGACAAATTGTTGTGTAACAGATGCCCCCAAAAGCATGAGGCCAGAGAGAGAGAGGGGTGAAATGCTTTACAAGAACATGGCCAACTGAAAACACTGCCACCGGAGAACCTGCATGAAGAAGTACAATTGATATCTCAAATACATGATGTATATGGTATGGGCGCAGCCATCCATAGCAGAGTACATAAAAATCCAGATCCAAGGTATGGGCGCAGCCATCCAGTAAGGATCGATAAGTAGACTCAGGCATGGTCACATCCATCCAGTGAATGAGTCATGTAATGATCATAATAATCCACAAAATCGCAACCTGGATCTCAACGGACAAATTCCAGGGTCTTGCGCTCCATCTCAACCCAAACAAAGTACAAGTTCAAGCATGCGAATATGGGAGTCGAAGTCGAACATGCAAGAACATCGTCTGGTTACCAGTCAATGATGAAAATTGTTAACAGACGCAATAGGTACCACCAATAATGACAATGGCCCTCAAGGTACTATAGGTACAATCTACGGTGTGCGAATCAGTGAGCCGGCGTCGAACACCTGTAGAATCATTCGATCGGAGGCCAATGATGAAAACCTCACGTCGAACACGAAGAACCTGCCATTGAGGCATGCAGGCTCCAAGGCACCTAAAGGGAGTCTCTAAGTCAACTTCCTAGATAATGAGCTGAAGTCGACAAGAAGTGATCGTGATCGAAGGTGGGCCATAATGTTTCCCACATCATCGACACGAGACAAAGAAGGATAATATGTTTGTGAATCAGAATTATGTGAGGTATCAGAGGGAGGTTGAGTATTCTGCAGAGGTCAACTTCTCTTGAACATATCAGCGGCACGACAGTGGACTTGGCAGTGTTTGACATCAAATGATCAAAGGTCATGGTGACAAGTCAATGAGCAGATGAGAGGTCAAATAGGATCACCCAAACCCACGGAAGCAAGTGAAAAAATGAGATGAGATGTCCCCACCCAGACACGAATGTAGACAAGTGCCATGTTCAAGAGTGACATACTGCCGACACGACAATAATTGTGGTTCCATTTTCCCCACCATTTCTCGCAAGTACCCCTGTTATTTTTTGATGACAAGCTTGACGAGGATAGCATATGCTTGAAAGGCGTCATTTCGACAGCATCCGATGTCATTAAATTTTAACGAGTCTGACAAAGGAAGAACTCGATGCCTTTTCATGTTTAGAAAGTTTGAAAAGATAGCAGAAAAGTAAACTCTGGGGGTGTCCTTTTTCGTAAAGTTGTGTCTCTCGAGCCCGAAAAAGTATAAAACGATGCTCGAAAGAACCGCCCGATCGTTACGATCGAGGAGTACTTTTCATGAGTAGTGATTTCGTCCTGAAAAAGTAAAAAAGCGATCGAAACCATGTCGTTTTGTAACCGTTAACGAACCTGAAACGACAAGGGCCCAACAATCTTTTCGTCTTTACACGGTCAAAAAAGAGTTTAAAGGCGACCACCTCTTATTTACATTTAACGAGTCAAGAGGAATAACTCGACAATCTTTTCATCTTTAAACGGTCAGAAAAGAGCTGAAATCAGACCTCCATTTTTATTCTCTTTAACGAGTCAAAAAGGGAAAAAATACTCGGCAATATTTTCATATTTTACGAGTCAGAAAAGAGCTTAAAGGTGACTTGTCCTAGAGGAACGAGTGGTGTAAGGGTAGCAACTGGTTCCGGCAATGGTGGAACTGCTCAAAACATGTGATGGTCAACAGGCTGGCTAACAAACCCACTCTTAACTGCAGTCCCTCGGGAAAGGAAAACAACCAAGTGAAAGCGTATGGTCAGCTAAAGAGATGGTAGCAATGGAATGAAACAACCAAGGCTCATCTAGCATAATTGAGCGGATAAAAACAGCAATCACAAGATGTAAAAAGGGTATGGGTTCATTTTTACACAAGCTTGAACCATGGAGAACTCTACTTGGATTCGGTTTCATGTTTACACAAGCTTGAAACGAAAAACTATGCTTGTTATAAGTTTGCATGCCCCCAGCATAATGACGCAAAATGAGGTACATGCCCCCCAAGCTTCATTTCATTCAACAAAGTGGATGGAATGAAGGTCCGCTTTCGAGATCTTGGAAAGACTCGACTTGTATTTTGCGAGATCTTAATCAAACGACTCAATTTGGAAAGGGAGTTGTTTCATTTTTTAATGAGGTTGACACGGTAAAAGAATTATCCTCATAACCCTTGTTTCATTTTTTAACAAGCTTGACACAAGATCAGGAACTATGCTCGACCATACCCAGTTTCATTTTTTAAGGAGCTTGGCATAGGAAAGTGAACTATGCTCCGACCAGACCCAGTTTCATTTTTTAAGGAGCTTGACATAGGAAAGCGAACTATGCTCCGAGCAAACCTAGTTTCATTTTTTAAGGAGCTTGACATAGGAAAGTGAACTATGCTCCAACCAGACCTAGTTTCATTTTTTAAGGAGCTTGACATAGGAAAATGAACTATGCTCTGACCAAACCTAGTTTCATTTTTTAAGGAGCTTGACATAGGAAAACAAACTATGCTCCGACCATACCTAGTTTCATTTTTTAAGGAGCTTGACATAGGAAAGGAACTATGCTCCGAGCAGACTTCATCATAATGAATAGGAAGTCGATGCTTCCAAGAGTGCCACTCCTGGTGGAAGGATCACATCTTGGAAGTCAGGACCCAATGCCCCTAGGACACTATGCACGATGACAGCATCACTGGATACAGGCACGGGATAAGTAGCCATGTAGTTGACCTGCGGCGGGGTAGGTACAACCGGTGGATAAAAACCAGGAAGGGATGACAACTGCGTAGGAGGAACCAGGGGACTAAAGAATGATAATTGATCAATAGTCACGATCCTTCCACAAGTCACGATCCTTCCACAAATCACGATCCTTCCGTCGTGTGGAAATCAAACCACATGGAAAAGTGAAGAAACAATGGCCCCCATGGCATAAACATAGTCACGACCAAGGAGAAGACTGAAATCTAAAGCACCTTGGGTAACGAGTATGTTGATCCAGACGGTTTTGCCTCCCAAAGTAATAGGGAACTTTGGAAGGATCCCCAATGGTTAATTGGTTCCTCCGTCAAACGCCATCAGATTCTGCACAACCGGCACAAGCTGTGGGGAGCCCAAAGCTTGCCAAGAAGTGGAAGGAATAAGATTGACAGATGCACCCTCATCCAAGACAGTGCCGAGTACTACCGTATCATGGGCATGTATTGTAATCTGGAAAGGCACATGGGATGGAAGGTGGAAGGCAGTCAAACAACTCCAATCAAAGGAAATGACTAAACTACTTGGGGGGAATCGTATGATTACCCCCCTGCTCTAAAGGTGTCGAAGAAGGACTCTTAGGGTCAACTGGGAGAGGAGAGTCCTTCTCAGACTCAGGAGAATCTGACGAGACGAGAATAACATGATCATGATGCTCTTCCGGAACAGAGTGATCAACAGGCGGTGAACCCAAATTGACACTCTCTCCGACCAATGGTTGGTCTGAAACAGGCATGGCACAGCGAGGTTCAGAAAGAGGAGGATGGACAAGACAAGGATCTAAATCAATCTCTTTGTCAACAGGGAGAGGATCTGAAGAGAGCCTCTGATAACCAACGGGAAGTTGGGGTGAAGAAGCTGTGAGACTTTCCAAAACAGCGGAAGCTTTATCCATGAGTGGGCAAAGGTGAAGGAGATGGTTTCCTTCACATAGTCTACAGGGGAATCGAATCTTCCCATTCTTCTTACCATTTCCAGTTGATGGGGTAGCATCGCCATGAGCTCCAGAGGGTAATGAGGAGTAGGCTGGATCGCGAGACCATACTTCTAAGACCTTAGGAAGGCCAAGACAATCCCGGAGAAGATGGTCTCCCTTTCACAATCTACAAGGAAACTTAACCTTCCGCGGAGGAGCAGAAGGAGTTTCGACCTGAGATGTACTCGGAGGAGTAGGTGCACTTTTAGCCTCTTGCTTCTGAGACTTCTTCTTCTTCATCTTCTTCTTCTTCTTCTTAGCCACCTGGTTAATTGAATCCAGACTTTCACCGGGCGAAGTAGAAGATGAGGACGTAGAAATAGGCGAAGAAGGGGAGAGGTCCACCTTGGAATCAACATGAGGTTGTTTGGGTGGAGGAACTGATTGACCAGTGGTAGAGACCACAGAGGTTGAGAAAAACCAAACAGGCAACCCAATAGTTAACCCAGGAAGGGACAACGTTGCCATGTAAGGAGCACCAACATTCCCAAAAGGAGGAAACTGACCAGGATTCCCTTCAGAGGGGATTCCTGGGTTGGTGAACTATGGAAAAGTTGCCATTAAAAACTAAAAATCACACACGGGGTTGAAAAAAGTCACAACACACAATCAAACGATCAACAAACAAAAATCTAACAGGGTGTGTGATCGCGGACGAATAAATTTTAATACACAAGGACATAACTTGACCTTTTCATCTTTAAAGAGTCGAGAAAAGGACAAAAATATTACTCTAGTCACCTTCGAGTGTTTAATGAGCCCGAAGTGACAAATTCTCAGATGAGCCTTTTCTTTTAGAGAGTTCGAAAGGGATCAAAAGTGACTACTCTGGAGAACTAGGCAAAAGGTTTACCAGACAATCCATAAAACTGCATATACACCTTGGCAATCGTATGAAAACCAAGGACTTTCCGTACGGCAGTCAATCTTCCCGAATGTTGTGTTCGGTGCATTACGGGTCGTAAGGCGGCAGACATGGGTTCCTGTGGATAAAGGATAATAACTTAGTGGAGTCTCCCCATATACTCGACGGTACGTGGGAGCGCAAGTCCGTACTAGACCACAATTGAGTCACAAAAGGAGGAATCACCCAACCTTGAGTGGAAACAAAAATTGACTAGGTTTAACGACGTCGGAGCACATCTCTAGCCTAGACCTCTAGAATGTGAGCGTTATGTTCCAATGCGTTGTTAGATTCATTCGGTTTATTTTAAAGTTGATCTTGGATTAGGTTTCAGTTTTCAAGCCTTACCGTATGTAATATCTCAAAATTCCCTAAATGCAAACTATATGCCAAAATATGTTATTTCATTCGATGAATGCTAGTTACGAGAGGGTTTGAGAGCTTTCACACAAACGAAATGATCACAAAACAACAAACAAATTCCCTAATGCAGCTAATGGAAATTAACAGACTTTTCTTTAAGATCACTAATCACTAATCAAAATGAAAAGTTCTAATTCTCATTAACTAATACAAAGCAAAAGAGATTTTTTCCTTTGTTGATGGCAAAGTGCATTAAACAAACTCTGAGAAACAACAACAAACAAATTCTATTCAATACAAGCACATTCAGTTCCCTAAATCACAAAGAAAACCTCCAAAGAACGAGAAAAGTCCCAAAGACACCGATGAGCCATGTAATCTAGGCTCAAAGTGAGAAGAAGCGGAATTCAAGCGAAGACAAAGCAAGTCACCCAAATAACGCAATAAAATGATTTACAACCACCAAACAAGTGCAAGGGAGTAATCAGAGAGTTGACTAGACCAATAGAAGACCAAAAACACCTAAGGAAGGCTCAACACACAAAGCCACTAGATGCCCTAGGGCTAGAAACGTGAAATCGATAGAAAAAAGCAAACACCCAAAGGGTAAAGGTCATTCATATTCTGAAAATGAGAATTCTAATTATGCAAGTGTGATCTATGCAAGAGAATTCTCAAACACAAGATGATTCTAATGTAATCTAAGAACCAATCAAGTGCAAATCAAGAAATTTGGGTGAGATTTCCAAAGATCAAGAAATAAAAACACTCAAAGGCGATTAACACTCATACACAATTTAGCCCCCCCGGGCGAATGAGGGGGAAATTTTTTTGAAAAAACAAAAGCAAAAAGATGCAAAATTGTGAAAAGATTGAGAAAAACCTCCAAGTAATGACCAAAGGAAATCAAATTAATAATTTCTCAAAAAAGAAACTCAAAACTAGTCAAACAAGACTCCAACACACTCAAGCAGACTTCGAGAAAAGGTACCTAGAACAAAAACCAAGCTCAGGAGGCTCACAACCAAGCAAACTTCAAAAGTTCCCAGGCCTGGCGCGACTGCCAGGATGAAACTAGCGCCTTTTGAGGATTGGCGCGGGTTGTCAATGAGCAACTGGCGCCAATTGGCGCAACTGTAACGCTATAAAAGAGCGCCATCCGAGTTTTCTATGGAAAAATAAAAAACAAACGAGCCAAAGCTAGGCCGACAGTACCCAGGTATACCAAGGGGAAAGAAGCAACACAGGGATTCAACCCAGAAAGCTAATCAAGCAGGAGAAACCAAGAAACAACCAAGAAGCAAGGCAAGTTCCAAGCCGTTCAATTTGTAAACCAAATCGGAGATGCACTGAAGTGGCATTGATCTACTTTGCTAATAAGGAGCAATAGCATTTCGAAGGCTATCTGGCCATACTTCAGGCTCCGTCCAAAGTTTACAAATCAAACAACAAGACAAAACAATCAAGACAAAAAGCCAACTTCCCCAACGGAGTCGCCAAATTGTTGTGGAGGTAAATCCCCTCTGCGGACAAAGGCGATCCCTACTAGCCCAAATGGGGTCTTGCAACAATCAAACAACGCTAACACGTAGGTTCCTAGTTGCAAATCAAAGACCGATGATGAGGGCCTACCTGAATTCCAATGCTAATACTTGTAGAAGAGTCGTCGCTCCCGTTCCTTTGCTCTGGCCGGTCACAATCCCCACGGTCCTCGTGAACGGACACATGCACATGCAAAGAACGACACAAATACAAGCATAAAATCCAATAGATGCAACTATATATCAGTCAAAAAGGATATAACTCAATCATCATTATAAAGACAATAAGAGTGGAACCATAATGATAGTCAACTATTATTATTGATAAACAACAAAGAAGAATACAACCATAGTTTTGACATCAAATCCTCCTTTGGCTGGGTGATCAGCAACACATGCCTTGCAAAGCTTGTTGGGAATGGGGAACAAGCCTCTCTTTCCTTGGTTACTTGGACAAGAATCTCCTCACTTAAGATTTAGCCTCATGGGAATGAATAAAGCTCCTTGTAGCATGAACTTGGCAATTCTCAGACTTTGAGACTTAGAATTTGGAACTTGGAGACTAGAATTACTAACTAGCTTGTCAAAGGCAAAAGGACAAGCTTATATAGAGAAAGGAGAAGGAGTTAGGATCATCCACAAGTTTCATGGGATTGGCCTTATCATTAGGAAGCTTCCGTGAGAGGTGGAGAACTACTTCCCTTCTATGGATATTCGAAGCCCAACTGGACTAACTCAAGATGGAATCAGTTCATGAATAGGTTAGGAAGAACCTTCGCAAGTTGGTTTGTTAAAAACTTTACCCAACTGGGCTGGCGTGAGTGCGACTCTGAGACAGAGCACCAGCTAGTGCGCCCTTTTTGGAGGATTTCCCCCCATTGGCGTGAGTCATACACTGCGGAACATCGCCAATGGAAAAAGGGCTACTTTCATGGGTATTTTGTAGAAGGTGTCTTGAGGGCATATGAAGTACATACTCAAGGGGATACAATGCAGGTGTTTTTAGGTTATGTCACTTCTCACAGGTCCCGAAATGACTCCTCCAAGGTGCAGGAGAAGGGGTAACGGGGACAGTGACAAATTGTTGTGTAACACTTTCCATTTGTAAAGGATGAAATGTCTCTAAGTTATTTTTAATAGTTTTTATTTTAAATGAGATATAATTTTATAAAATATGGTATCGATGGATTTCTGGGGGTTTCCTATTCGACTTTTAACCTACCCCTCCGGAAAAAAGTTGTTTCACTTTACAATGTTTTACAACTATCATCTTCTCGCCCATTTCATACCCCCCACTACCTACCCCACGAAAACCATTATATATAGCAAGAAGGTAATTTGTGCCATTTGATTGATGGAGCTGGAGCTTGGATTTCTTTAGAGATTGGATTGATATGTTTATGAAATAAATTTACTGATGAAAAACTGAGGTAAAAGGAGGTTGAGTAAAAATGAAATATTGTTTTTGCTATGGTATAGAGAGGAGAAATGCATGGAACATACATGTGGATAAATACTTATCCAAAGATTTTACAGGAGTAAAAGGGGAAAGTAAAATATAATTTACCAACCATGGAAAAACAAGACATGGTTTTTAAAATCCATAAGAATCGATGGCTTTTATAAAAAAAGTTTATGAATCTCATTTAGTCATCAATATATAAATTCAGGGAAACAAGACATGGACTTAAAAAAACAAGACATGGATTTTAAAACAAGAGGATGGTTTATAAAATCATTCAAAGAAATATTTTGAGATTTTATTTATGAATTTAATTTACAAGTATAAGCAAAATATGGAGGGATGGCGATGAGACAAAAGACACGACCCAACCCCGACACGGGCTAGGGTTTGGTTTACTGCAGATTTTTGGAACTCCCTTACCTAAACTAGTCTAGCATCGCCCCCCACCTGGTTCTGTCACTCCCAAACTCCATAACTACGTTCCCCTCGTTCCCCATTTACTGCATAGGGCATATTCCTTGTGACCTCATCGTGCCCTCACTATCTCCACTACACCAGCTGGTCTCCTACAACGACGGTTGCCCAGATTATGGCCGCAGCTGGTGCGTAACTCTCGGAGAAGACATGGACTTAGATCTTGTTGATTATTTGGAGGACCCTCTCGAAGGAGCCTCCATATGGACTACCCCTCATTCATGCTCAGAGGGTTTCTTTCCGTTCAGCAGAGACTTGACAAAAGTCGTCGCTCCTCTACTTGTGATCATGGGGCCTTCCTGCTCTGTTATCACTCTACTTGTCGTTCCCCCCTCCTGGCCACCTTTCTCTACGCCTCCATTGTTGCTGAATTCCCTGCAATTCGTGGCATGTTGCATTGGCCCTGATCTTGTAGCCTGCTCTTCTGGAGGCCCTCCTCTTCAGCTTTCTACCGGATCCCATTACCCCTTCACTGCATCCCTCGGCAAGTCGTTGCTTTCCTCACAAGGTCTACCCCCCTTGGCTCCGATATCATTTCCCCTATCTGTTAGTTTCATGAATGTCCCCCCCCCCATCGGATGCCTTCCCCTCTAGCCCTGGTCTGAACTCCCCGAAACCTAACCCTACTAACCCTACCTGCGGTGGAACACAAGAGGATGGCACTGACACGGGACATAGGCCCGGGAAATGATAGAAGTGCATAAATCAAGATCACAAGATGTTATCATCAACCTAGAGGAAGACATACAGTGGGGAGAAGCCATGGACATTGCCGAACGTGTCTTGGTGGGCAGAGTCCGGGGCAGGAACTATACGACGACAAGGTTAAACAATGGGTGGCAGTAATTTGTGGACAACACA
>APFE030244994.1:0-21653 GCA_000404065.3 Pinus taeda
AAACCTATCGGTATAGGTATCCAACAACTTGATTGCTATTTATTTTGATATGCAAGACTCGCATTTGAGTCTTTGTCCCTGTTTTCCCATACCGACCTTGCTTTCTGATTTCCTGTTGAAGAGTTTGTTGCCTCTTCTTTATTACCATCTTGCTGCTCTGTTCTGGAAGGAGGTCCAAATTGCTTTATCACAACTTTGCCTTTATAAATCCATGCTCTCTTTCCTTCATCTCTTTATGCCCTAACCTTTAAAATTTCATCCCTTCTTTCCTCTTGTTGTTTTACAGTTAAATCTTCTTCTGGGAAAAAAACGAGAACCCATAAAGATATGTTTCTTGCTTAGAATAATACATTTATCACGCAAGCTAGGCATAATGACTTTTATGGGCCTGGCTCTCTCCCCGTTAAACTTACCCACCCTCCATGCTTTGCATATTTGTCCTTGTCATAGCCACTTGTCTTTCAAGAAGTCTCTTGCAAGGTCAAGAGTACATTCATTTTTCCCATAGCCTTTCACCCCTTTAATTATTATGTTTGAGGCCCTATTTTGTCTTTCCTTGTCTTCACTATCTTGCATGTTGCCAACCTGAATATTTGTTTCTCCTTCCTTATTAACAGAATTGCTAATAACTTGAGGCCAAGTTTTGAAAACTTTGGTGGAATCTCCTTTCGTTTCTTCTCTTGTGTTCTCTTCATGGTTGTTTATTTGGGCAATCATTTTCCCTTTATCCTCGGATGATTTCACATTCACCCCCTATGTACTTTCCACTACGGATTTCTTTATGTTTTGCACATCTTCCTTCATGCGTTTCCATTCTATCTTCCATATCAGGAGAGCTTCCTGTAGCAATGCCACTTGTTCTTTTAAAATTTTACTGTTTTTTGCTAACGCATGGTTCTCAACCATTATTATATGAATTTTATGATCTCTTTCTTGCCCTTTAACTTCTAAAACCTCCAAGCTTTGTTTTTCATTTAACAATTCTTTCACATAAAGATCAAATGACTAAGTGAGAGGTGTGGATGTGGGACTATATAAGACAGAATCATCAATGACTTTTCCTTTGGACTTCTTGTTGCCACGTGCTTGTGGAGGAGACTTGTTTGAGTTTTTTTTGCAAAGGGCTCGATTACTTTTCTTTTTAGACCGTTTCTTCCTTGTTTGCTCCCATTTTAGACGGGCTATTCTTTGTTTTAAAAAGCCCCGATATTGTTTGGCATTGACCCAAACCCACTTCCTAGCTTTGGCAAATGAGGTAATTTTCACTTGTCCTAAATCATTTGTCACCACATGTTCTGAAATTTCTGGTTCCTTTGTCATGTTTGAATGCATTTGCTGCTGCTTGATACTTCTGCTGCATAAAAACTCCTTGCTCTCACACTGCTCACTGTTCACTGCTGCCCACACTCCTCTGCCCATACTATTGACCACACTGCTCACCACGCTGCTATGCTCATAAATGCCCTGAAAATTTCAACTGACATATAATCACTGTGTATAGCACTTCGCCTAGAGAAACCCTCATATTGTGTTCTCCCATCAATCCATCTTGCGCCGCACTTCCAACCACGCAAAAGATAGCTGATCACTGGAATGTTGTCATTGTGTATCCCCTATCCGCATAATTACCTCTATTGCCTCTAATTACAATCTATTGCCTCTACTGTAGCTGGCTGGACGACGGATAGCAACAAACCCCTGTAATAGACTCCTAGTCAACAATTTTTTCTTTAGTGTTGTATGAGTTTTGACGTTGATATCGAAGATCAAGGTCCTGTTCGGAGTATAGATTATACTGCAGTACGTCGATACTGACAACAACTAGATTATAGAAAGCGCACATAGGAGACATGATAATGTTGATAAGAAATTCTAAACACTGTGACCATCACCAGTAATGGATACCTAAACTTACCCTCCTCGCAATGTTAGGTTCCTCACCCATCTACTCTTGGCGCCGCTTGTTTTCTGCGTGCCCGTAGGTATGCAATGTTGTTCAGTAGAGGAATCGAACTTTCGATCACCAAAATGAATATTGAACTGATCGCAGAGGGTGCCCAACTGCTGAGGACTGCTAAGTACCACTGCCATTGAGGAGTGTTGAGTGCCGCTGGAGATGTTGAGTACTGATGTCACTAAGGAGTGCTGAGCACCACTGCCGCTCACCGTGAAAACTTGGAAATTCTTTATTCGACAGGCATTGTGTTATATTTAATAAATTGCTTGACCACAAGCAAATATCGTGAAAACTTGGAAATTCTTTATTCAAAAGGCAAGAAGGCTTACAAACAACCTTAAAATTATACATAGTTAATTAATTAATTTACTTTAAAAATGGTAAAATCACTACCATGAGTGGTAATCTTTCGTTGTATACCAAGGCATGGTTTAGTGAAGTGGTTTTAGAAATTGAGAATATGATAATTTAATTTGAATGATTTAAATTATTTTTTAATATATATATATATATATTTATATTATATATAATATAATATTATATAAATTATTATATATATATATATATATAAAATATATATATAATATATATATATATCTTGGTAGTACTTTTTCTATTAATATTATCCAACCACTAACACGTTTTTCATAGTAATAACAGGTGGCCTCAACTTGCCTGTAGGAAATCAGATTGGCCACCTATCAACGTTAAAAGATGTCCAAAATTTAAATAAGTCTTTTTCCACCATCCATGCAACATTTGTTATTGTATCTATAATAAATAGCAACTTAGGAAAGTAAAGGCTAATCGACATATAACAAAATTCTGTCTAGAGACCTGTTTTACTCATCTGAGGACTCCACCGGGGTTGGGGCTTTCGCACTGGACCCCGGCATCTCGCTTCTCCTCGTGTCCTGTAGACTTTCCTCTATACTGCTCAGAGCTAAGTTGTTTCGGTAGACTTGAATCTGGACTGTTGCTATCTCCCTATGGAGATCCTTCCTGCTAGGCTCCTTTGTTTTTGTTTCCTCCTGTACCTCCTGTTCCTTGTTTAATTATTGTTCCTTGTTTAGTTCCATAGCTCAGGCTACTATGTTCTTCATAACCCAGTATTGTTGGATTGTTTACCTGAATAGAGTACGTCAACCACGTGTGTTCCCCGAGTCTTGCACCATGGCTTCCCACTCTTCTGTCTCAATGTCCTGGTTGGTGATGCTGTCATTGAGTTCCCTCTCCCACCGACTATTTGTGTTCTTACCTCTGGCGGGTTGCCAACCATGTAAGCACTGATGAGAGTTTGCATATGCTCCTTACCAGACTTCCTGCCTCTTTTTCTTTGGCCTCTGCTGGAGGTTGCATCCCCCCCGGTGGTCCTTTTTCCTGCCTTCCCAGTTCCTATGTTGCCTCCTTTAGCCACCTCTTTCCTTCTCTCACCATGATTTCTTTGTCTCGGCTGCGTTTTTCTTCTCCCGTATCATTCTCCACTGTAGGGTTTCTCTCTACAGCATAGTGCGTGATCCGTACCTCCAAACTATGTTGCACCCTGGATATTATAATACCTAACAAAGTAACAGAAGAGAAGACATCAGTTTGAATACAAACACACCAAACTATCATATTTTTAGTTGCTCCAGACTTGGCCTATCCTCCCAGTCCTGGCAACTTGGGTTTTCCCTCCTTCTCCCTCAAGTCCCTGACAGCCCTTGACATAATAGGCTTCAACCTTTTGAATCTTCTACTCTCTGATTAATTCCTCCGTAGAAACCCAAAACTTGCGGGTCAACCTTTAAGGTCCTACTAAAGTCCCTAAATTGGGATCCCTTATCCTAGTTATGGAGTTCAAATGGGTTTCCCTTCCCAACCTCTCTCCTCTCAAGTATCCTTGCTCGAAATTTTCCCCAGGTTAACCCCTGGGTCTCGCTCTTGAAATTCTAGGATATCTAGGTTTGTTTCGACTCAAGCCAGGTTAGCCATAACCTTGCTTCGTTGGCCCCCAGAATACCCTCTGCTCTGTCTCTGCTACCTGAATTTTCCTTTCCGTGCCTCAGGTACCACCTGGTTGGGGCTTTAATCCTCCTACATTCTCCCTTAATGGAATCCCCATTTTCTCCCCGACCTCCCTCATTCCCTCTCTGCTCATCTTCCCAGGAAGACCCTTTAACTTTACCATAACTCTTTGCTTCATTAACATTCCAGACCAGGTTAGGGTCCCAGGAACCCTTGGTCGTGACTCGTTCCAAGTCATGGCTTTCCCAAGCCCCCTCCCCCAATTCCTCTGAATTAAACATTACTTCAATTCTATCAGTTAAGGCATTCAAGGTGACATACCATTGATTTTCGTTGACCAGCCTACATTCGCCCCCTTCGTCCACCACCTTTATTTTCTTGTTCCTTCTCCTTCATTCTTTGCATGCAACTATCTCCTCTCTCAACTACCTCTTTTTGTTTTATCCTTATGTCCCATCTTTCTTTCGTCCAACCTCCCACATGCCCTCTCCTTCCTCTCGCTGCCCATTTATTCATTCCTTTTCCTCAGAATGATGAACCTCTGACGCTTCCATCTCTGTCTTTCATTAATCCCCTCGTGCCTCCAACTGCTCTTGCCATGGGTAACGCTTTGCGCTCATGCCACTTGCCGACTATGTTTTGCCCACCCTTCCACTTGCTCCCAAGCCTTCCTTGTTCCCTTCCATTATCAGCCACACCTGTCCTCGCTCTGTGCCTTCCTCTTCCCTGCCTTGTCCTTGTTGCCCTTCCTGTTGTCTCGTCCTCCCACATCCTAATGTCTCCTCTGTCCTTGGGCCCAAGTGTATGGTTTCTGGCACCTCCACCTTCCATCCCCTCTAGCCCACCTCTACTTCCCTATCGCACCTCGATCGGGGGTTTTCTTATTTCTCCTTGTCTTTTCCCAGTATCCCCTCTAGCTTCCTCACCCCCCTCCATTTGTATTAACTCTTCTCCTCTTATATCCAGGTTTCTACCTACCTGTTTGCATCCCCAGTTAGCAAGATTGTCTGATGCTACGTTGCCCATCCTACAGACATGTGTTTGGATAATGTACCCGATATGTCGAATTAGCTTGCTAATCTCTTGGACAAGCCTTGTCGTCCTCCAAATTTCGCTGATTTTTTCCCAAGGAGTCCCTTGCTGGAGTTTTTTCATCATGTCTATTACCATTTTCGAGTCGCCTTCCACCTCCAGTCTTTGGAACCTCTCCCTTACTGCAATTTCCAATCCCCACTTCAATGCATGGAGCTCTGCTTCATTGTTGCTCACAGTGCCGTAGTCCATGGAAAATATTCAGATCGTATTACCTTTGTCATCTCTAAATACTCCTCTCATCCCGCTGCCCTAGGGTTTCCTTTCGCAGCTCCATTGAAGTTAAGTTTGATAACTTCTTTCTGAGGCCATGTGAAGCAGTTCGCAGTCTTGCCATTAGGGGGATGGTGTTTCCATAAGGAGGTGTTTAGCATACTGGGCTTCAAGTTTAGACCCATCATTATTCTTTCTTCTTGAGGAGTTGTTTTCCAATCCTCCACATACCATTTCTCAGCCAATATTGTTTCTCGTATGTTTTGGAGTATCCTTTTCCATCTTTCTTCTTTTGTTCTTTTTTCATATTTGAAGGTCCATTTATTTCTTTCCTTACACATTGCCCATAGAAAGAAACCTAAAGATAGTCTCTAGGCTCGGTTCAAGATGGGGTTTTGGTAAGGCTTTTTCCGCCAATTATCCATTGTTGCTTTCATACTAGTTTGATTTCTGTCATTTACTTGGAAGAGTTGATCATGGTTTCTCCACAAGTTTTCACTATATCTACTGGCATTGGTCATATGTTCCATTGTTTTTGCTTTTTCATTACATATGCTGCAGATTGAGGGTCCCTGCATGCCTTTTTTGTGTAGTTGGTCCCAAGTGAGTGCTCACCCATGTCAGAGGATCCACGTGAAAAAGGTGATTTTCGGCCATAACTTTTCTTGCCATATTCTGTCCCATATCCGAGTCCCCTGTTGCCCATGGTGTGCTTCTTGGTGTTGATAGTCCTCTTTAATTGTGAACATCCCTTTAATCTTATGCCCCCATCTTAGAATGTCTGACCCCTCCATTTTTGCAATTTTTTGGGTTGCCATCTCTTTCTCATATTCCTTCCTTTGGGGTGTTTCAGGGGCGTCTGGCCAATCCTGTTTCTATTTCCATTTTCTCCAATATTCTCTGGGTTCCATGCTCCATAAATTTTTAACTATATGTTCTTTTGGGTTATTAGTATATTGACATACTATTTGTAGCTCTGGTTTGCTGTCTAGTTTTTCTCTCTGTTGCCATGCTTCTTCCCAAAATTTTTATTTGTCTTCTCCCCTTATTTCCCAGAAACTATGTGTTCTGACCAGATTTCTATTGTCTGAGGCTAAGTTCCAGATGGCTGATCCCTTCTTATTATCTTGGACTCTCAGTTTTCCTTCAATTGAGCTCGACATGCCATACTTCCTCCCCCATATTTCCTTCCATATGTCTATTCATCCCTGGATCCATCTCCACTAGAGCTTTGCCCCCATGACTTGATTGAGAATGTACGGGCCTCTGAGTCCCAACCCCCCTTCTTTTAGAGGTTTGTTGAGCTTGTTGAGCCAATTCCACGATAACAGAGCCCATTTTTTTTTGGGCCCTTGCCCAAGAACTTTTTGAAGATGTCTATAATCTTTTGGCAAACTGTTTTAGGCGTCTCTTGACTGGTTAATTGGTAAATCGGGATTGATTGTAGCACTGATCTCAATAGTATTACTCGACTCGACATATTCAATGATCTGAATGTCCAATTCTGCATTTTCCCTTGGATTTTTGCCAACAGGGTTTTCCAGTTCGCCACTCGAGTTTTTTATCACTTAGTTGAATTCCTAGGTATTTTGAAGGGAGATTACCAATTCAGAATCCCATTATTCTTACTAAGGAATCTTATGATGGGGATGTTGTACTGGAGAAAAAGATATCAAACTTTTCCTTATTTATCTCCGTCCCTGAAGCACTTGTGAAATTAGTTAGAATCTCCATTAAACCTCTAGCTTCTTTGAGAGATGCTTGCCCATACGTCATTATGTCATCTACGAATTGTTGATGAGTTAACGGTAAATCATCCCCCCACAATCTAATACCTGTATATTGTTCTCTTTGAACTTTCGCTTTTATATACCTTTCGAGTTTTTCTGCGGCCAGTATGAACATGAACGAGGATATCAGATCACCTTGCCTAAGCCCTCAGGTTGCATTGAATGCCTCTGTGGGTGATCCATTAAGTGAAATTGACAAGAATAGAGTTGCTATCATTGACATTATCCAGCTTATCCATCTTTCATCAAAGCCGAATTCCTTTAAGATTCCCTGTAGGTACTTCCAGTTCAGATGATCATAAGCTTTTGTTAAGTCTAGTTTTACCAGCATACCTTTGGTTTTTTTTTGTCTTTAGTGAATGTATTGCCTCTTGTGCCATCACTATGCCATCGACTATTTGTCTTCCTTTAATGAACCCTGTATGTTCTTGAGATATTGGACCAGGTAAGATAGGTTTTAGGCGGTTTACCATAATGGTAGCCATGATTTTGTAAATTACATTACAAAGTGCTATTGGTCTAAAAGCTTGCGGTTCTTCCAAATGATTCGTTTTCGGAATAAGGGCCAAAAAAGTTGAGTTCAGGGTTGGATGCATTCTTTTGGTGCGTCGAGACTCCTCGACGACTTTCACAATATCTCCCCCCATGAATGGCCATGCCGCTTGATAGAATTATGTTGTATATCCGTCTGGGCTTGGTGCTTTGTTCTTCGCCATGCTTTTGATTACTTCTTCTATCTCTGATTTCGATATTTCCCTTAGCAAGGCCATGTTTTGATCCCTGTTCACCAGATTGGGAATGTGCTGCGTGATTTTGTTTATGTTCTCCTCCTTGTTTAGGTTGGGTTTCGTCAGTAGCCTTTGAAAGTATTGAACTAATAGGTTCTCCATGTCTTTGTTTTGAGTAAGTCGGTTGCCTTGTTGATCGACTAGGGAGAATATCATATTCTGCTGCCTATGTTGGATCATAGCTTTATGAAAAAACCTTGTGTTTCTTTCCCCTTCCTTTAACCATTGGATTCTTGATTTATGTTTCCACAATATTTCTTCTTGTTGTCTCCTTTCCTCCAATTTATTTATTAGCTGCCCTTCCTCTTCCACTAGCAGCTCATTTCTACCCTCATTGATGATTTGTTATTGTGCTTTCCTCATTTTGGCTTGGATCAATTCATGTTCCTATTGAATGTTGCCGAACTCATCCTTGTTCCATTTTTTTTTTTTTTTTCCTTTTAGTTCTTTGAGTCTAAGTTGGAAGGTATGCATCAAATTTCTCCCTTCTAGCTCACTCCCGTTCCACCACTCCTTCATTTTTTCAATGAAGGTCGGTTCTCTTAGCCAAAAGGCTTCAAACCTGAAGGGTCTGTTTAGATTTCCTTATTTCATTTCCACTTCTAGTTTAATAGGCCAATGATCCGACCCCAGGCATGGTAGAATTGAAGCCTCATAGTAAACATCTTTACTAATGAGATTTTCGTGGTGAAGAATCTGTCCAGACGAGAAGTTATTTTCCTGTTCCCTCCCCTTCTATTATTCCATGTATATTTTCCATTAATTGTTGGGATATCCACCAGGTGAAGTTCTTCTTGTATATCCCTGAAGTTCTCCATTTCTGGCTCCTCCCTTCGGAGTCCCCCTTTTTTTCTCCTCAAACGTTGCTATCAAGTTGAAATCGCCTGCTATTAACCAAAGCTTTTCCTCATGTAGTTGGCTTAACGTCTTTATCCTCAGGAGGAACTTTTCCTTTTCGACTGGGATGTGAGGGCCATAAACTACAGAGATTAAGAACCATTCTTTATTTCCTATCAGGCGGAACCGCTCAGTGAGGATTCACTTCATACCTATCCAGTAGTCAACTGTCACTTTTGTTGGGTTCCACAGGATTGCGAGCTCGCCTGCGCTTCCTCGTGCATCTATAGACATACCTTCATACCTTAGTTTCATCTTACTTAGGATTTCATCCAGTTTCGCTCCTATAATGTTAGTTTCTTGTAATAACATTAATTGGGGTTTCTCTTTTCTTAGTCTCTCTGCCAAGTATCTCTGTTTTCCTTGGCTGTTTAGGCCTCTTATGTTCCAAGATGTTACTATCATTGGGACACTTTGTTTATTTGTTGGTATACTGCTAATAGTGGTACCACCATGCCTGTGCTAACAAACATTTCTCCCATGATCTGTATAGATTCTTGCAAGTTTCTCTGGCCCCTTTTCTTCCCTCCTTTTATTTTGTTTGAAGACTCATGGGGGTTTCCCTGATGCATTCCCAGTTGCTCTGTAATCTCAACTTGTCCCTCGCCCTACTTGGCATGATACTTTGGAAAGTCTCTATATACTATATTTTTTTATCTTCTGGAATAAATCTTTCATCTAAATGTCTCCATTCATTCAACAGTTTCTTCAAAACTTCTTCTTCCATGCTAAGTTCCTCTCCCTTGCTTCGGTCTATTTTCATTGTAGTGGTTTCCATCCCATCCCTTTCTTCCTTATCTTATTTATTTGCCAAATCTCTTTGGCTTTCCTCTTGGGTGTTGGTTTGCCTTGACTCGTACTGCTCTCCTTTCCTTTATCCTGATAATCCATAAGTTGGATCTTGCTTTCTTCATCTTCTTCTACTTGTAATGCTTCAAATCTATTCGTACCGCTCGACTGAGTTTGGTATTCTTTTTTCCCTGTGTTGTGGGTTTCCTTTGGTTGCCTCCTCTTGTTTTTCACTTCTTGGAGCCCTTCCTTGTCTTCTTGAGGTTTCCTCTGTTGCTTGAGCGTATTCTCTCCCTCCTCCATGTTCAGTGGGCATTCCTTAAATAGGTGGCCATATTCATGGCACCTTTGGCATCTAAACATGATGTGTTCATAGTCTAAGGTTTGTTTCCAAACCTCTTCATGGTATTCTAACTCCATCGAGTCAGGTATGAGTTCAGCTATGTTCATGTACACATAGATTCTCGCACAATATGTGTATCTGCCTCTTTTTGTCGTTTATGCTATTTTGACAAATTTACCTATTGTATTTCCCATACCCTCTAGTATTTCTGGGTCCCAGAAGTCCATTGGGAGGCCGAATAATCTTACCCATACCGAGGCTGCCATAAATTTTTCCTTCTTTGGGTCATAACATTCTTCCCAATATCTCATAAACAGACCAACATTATAATGGAAGTAAGGACCATTTTCAAATATTCTTTCTTTATCTTGTAGGTTTAAGAATATTACCGTGAAGAAGCCTCTAGCTCCTAGCTTGAGCTCGATGTGGCCTTTGGGTTGCCATTTTTGTTGTATCCACTTGGTAAGGTCTTTCTTCATTGGTTGTACTCCTATGAACTTGCAGATCAACGTGTGGTCCTTCATGCAACTTCTGTATATCTCTAGTTTATTCATCGGAATGATGAATCTCGATTTCTTTGCTGCACATGGCAGACATTTTCCTTTGCTGCCTACCTGCCATCGTGCCCCGAGGACATGTCCTTTCGTTTTATTTGTCTCTTGTGTTTGCTTCTGGTTGTTGGTGTTCTTGCGGGAATCCCTTGTCGCCGCGTCTCAGTAGGAGGGGATATCTCCCCCCCAAAATTCTCTCTCATCCTGACCTGCTAAGCGGCCTCCTGGTATGCAACTTTGCAGAAACCGTCGGAGGGTTAGGTCGCGGTTGTGCTTAGTTCATGGCTGTCGTGGTTTCGTTAGTGTTAAAATAATAAAATATTACAATTACATTAAAAAATTATATTATTTTATTTAATTAATATGTAAAGTGAAAATAACAGCATGGACTCATTATAAATTAAAAAAAAATGGTTTTCAAGAAAATTAAAATCCACAATAAGGATGATATTCTCATATGTGGGCACAATCATAAACGTAATTTCAATTTCAAAGAAGCCTACAATATTCTTGCAGGAGAACGAGGAAAATAAATGGAAAAAAATTATGGAAAGCACAACTCTGGCCCAAAATAACAATTTTTATCTGGCATCTCTTGCAAAACAAAACCCTAACATGTAACAAACTTGTAAAAAAGAGGTTTCCAAGGCCCAACAAATTGCTATCTATATTTCTCAAGTATAGAAATCATGGGTCTCAGAACTATTGGACAAATTAACCATAATTTTCAAGTAAAATAACAAGACTAGGACTAACATACACTCCACGCTTGAAGAATGGAGATCAACACCTTTAAAAAGTAGCATCATCAACAACTCTTCCTAACATGCATTGTCTCGGAGATATGGAAAGAGCACAACAAAAGAATATTCAAGGACAAATATGAAGAACTAAACTACATATGGAATTCAATAAAAAAAAAAGGTTAAAGAAACTATTCTAATCTCCCATAGACCACTTACGATTGGGAAAGTGAATCAAGAGAATTAAATGTATTCAGGTTTCTTGGATTGCACTAATCAACAACATTCATTCAACTACATGCTCCCCCTTGCAGACAAATAAGCTCCAACAAATGACAATCCTTGCCAAATGGATTTATCAAACTAAACTTTGATGGAGTTTCAAGGGCAATCTAAGCCAACAAGTTATGAAGGAGCAATTCCAAATAAATAGGGCCAAATTCTTCATATATATATATGCTAGAGCCCTAACTAATAATACCAATAATCTAGACCCTCAAATTCACATGCTCATGGAGTATCCTAATAATACCCATATTACTTAAGTTATTGTCAATTGAATGTCATCAGAAAAAACAACATTTTTACTTTACTTTAATTATATTTATAATTTTAAATTAAATTTTATTAGTTATTATTCCTTGCTGCAGCAGGGTAAGAACATATTCAAAATGAATTGATGTAGACATTAAATTTAAATTTACCAAAAAATTAAGCTACATTATTTAATGTTTACATTAGAAACTAATTTAATTTATTTTAAAATCATTTATTTATTTATGTATTATTATTGTTTCTTTTTCCTGCATTTTGATTGGTTAAATTAATTTAGGTCTTATTGTGTAATGATGTTGGTGTACCAACAATTGTCACTTCTTAAATGAATGTTGCTACAGATTGTTTTGAGAATTTTACAAAACCCGGGGTTTGATTCTCCATGTTTTCCTAGGGTACTTCAATAAAACGTCTCACGAGTGTGATTCTCTTAAACTAAGTACCATGAACAACTATGTTCACATCAAATTACGTTGAGTGAAATTTTATATTCCATTAAACATTACATGCAGATACTACAACTAATGTAGTTTTTAGTTTCCGTATACTTAAATTGATTGTACTTCATCAATTAATTACCCAAGTATTTTATATTTTTATTTCTACGTTGTAACTGGTATAACTTTATATAATATTCTGCATAAATATATTTATTGATATGATCGTGATATAATATTAACAAGTTGATAAATAGTAAATAGAAAAGTAGTTAATGTAAATTGATAAATTTAATTAAAAAAGAGGAAAAGGGTGGAATTACAAATTTTAAGCGATATCCCAAAAGCAAAATATAACATCTAATTTTGTATTGATCTCTCGCTCTATTTAATTTTATGAAATTTTAAGCAATATCCTAAAAGCAAAATATAACATCTAATTTTGTAGTGATCTCTCGCTTTATTTAATTTTATGATGACCCTCAGTTTTTTTGTTTTTGTTTTAAATGTAATAAACTACTATTATTATTTTAACGATTATGGAAATCAGAAAATGTATTTGTTGTATCATGCTAATCTTATATATTTTAAATGTATAAATTATAAATCGGATAAATATTATAATTTTTGATTAGATCCAACTTCCGGTGTCAAATATATTCTCATTGCAGCATAAAAATTATATGCACGAACCGTTAAGTTTAAAGAAACCAAAAATGCAAAATATCTCGTTCATGGAAAAATAATTTAATGGGATTCGTGCAATAACTCAATCAACCATTTATTCGTTATTTGAAACAATTACTAAGCGAAGCTCATTATTTTGATCTTGTTTACCTTATTTTACTTTTCTCAAAGGCGCAAGGACAACAATAAAGATCAAAGAAGTGCATTTATTGAGGACACTCAATTCTACCATGCAAACAGACATGTATCAGCTCGACCTCGTACAATGTAGACAAGACGTTTTAGGAACAGTTGATGAAGAGAAAATGCAGTAATTGTATCTCACATTTCCATTATTTTAAAATATCGGTAAGTAGTAATGATGACACAAACCTGATTCACAATAAAGATACTCTAATGACATGGAGATGGGCTATTGTTATTGCTCTATCGCCATTCGACTAAGGCATTGGTATATCAGTATTCCACCATTGTGATTAGACTAATGTACGTTATCATTGTTAGAATATATTAATGACATGCAAAGGTTATATTAAACACATACGATGGTTGTTTATCAAACACATGGGAAGGTTGTATATTAAAGCATGTGAAGGATCTAAAAGCATGCAATGGACAATATTAAATTGCTACAATGGATAACATATTAAACACCACGATGGAGAATTCATTTATGAGTAATGTATCTCAATTAATTGACATTCATGTGCTTGGACAAAACATTAACGTGGCCATATAATTAAGTTAATAATTGTTCCCTCCAATGCTCTGAAATATATTGGGAGAATCATTTCATTAAAGCCAGAAATCTTCTCAGGATACTGCATCATTAGATTTCGAACCAATTTCTATCATTTTGAAAAGTTTAATTATGATTTTCCCCTTATTATTTTAAACCTTGAAAAAGGCATTTACATCATTTTTAATGTCATATCAATTTTTAACTCTAGATGATTGAATGACATAAAAATCATTAACGTTTAAAACTATTTAATTAACCATCAAATGTTGAAAAATCATATGCACATTCCAATGGGTGCCAATGATTAGAAGCATAAGAAAACAAAAACTAAGGACCAAAACTTTCTCGATACATTATGGATGTAATGTCATCACCCATAAAATTAGATATAATCGTTTTATTTCATCCATTCTTGACCAGGCGCAACTGGAGCATCGTTTTATTTCATCCATTCTTGACCAGGCGCAACTGGAGCAACTATATTTCTTGAAATAAAACAACACAACATTTTGATTGCAACAAATTCATAAACCATATTCCACTATACTATTATGGGTAGATACACTTGATTGTGCAGATATATTTCTTGAAACAAAATCACACAACGTTTTTATTGCAACAATTACAAACCATATTCCACTGTAATGTTTTGAGGAGATACACTTCACTTTGAAAACGGTTGATACTATGAAAGAATCCAAAATTTGATCTTTATCCTCCGTTGCGACCACATTAACCATTTAAGGCTACACGCGTGAATGCCAAAATGATCGGCCCCTGATACACGTTCAGTTCTAGAATGTGTGACGTTGAACTTTTCAATGCCATTATCGTCATTACGTCCGATGACAGACACTTGTTTTAAATTGAGATGACATATACTTTCGTTGAGATATCATTATCGTTAATTTCATTTTTTAAGATATAAATATTATTTTAAACTTTTATATATAAAAATGCATATGAGATATTAGTTAGTTTTACAGTTCTAGGATAAAAATCCATTCGATAAAAAATTTAGGCTGAGTTTACCATCTCGGTTATAAGATTTTCTATAGGTTAATTAAGTTTAGATTTAGTCCTAATGAAAATTTAATTTAATTGTATTTATTTCAAATAAATATTAAATTTATTAAATTTTAAAATTTATAAATAATATAATGATTTTTTTGGTGAGAACCTATTATAATTTACATTTATATTCAATATAAATTAACATGGCAAAAGTGTGTACCGGGGTAAAATTTAACAAATTTAACATTATCATTTTTTTTAAATATTTAAAATATTGAAATTACGATTTAAAAGAAAATTGTCATTTTTTTGTTGTTGCTGAAATTTAAATATTTTTCAAATCAACTAAGCCACATAAGCCGTTTCAATAATATTAAACAAGACATTGCCAATATAAATTAACATGGCTAGAAGTGTGTACCCACGTTGAAATTAAAATTAGTTTCCACAATTATTTTTATTATTTTTATAATAAGATTAGTTTCGAGAGTACCCTTCATTAATTATGATGTAGTGAGCAAATATGTAACTCTTACATAAATGAATAGTGTATTATTGATTATAGATATTAAATTAATAATGTAATGAGCAAATATGTAACTCCTAATTAAAGGAATAGTGTAACAAACCCACACATGCAAAAACACCCATTTTCTGTACCTGACTCACAGAGCATAGCGAGCGATATCCGTGGGGGTTAACAGAGTTTGTAGACAGTGAAGCCAAACCCATTCTCTTCATAATAATGCTCATGGACTGCAGTTGGCCAGGCATGTTCTTTATCTATACGATATCACCAATATTTACTTTGTGGAAATTATTTTTTCATGGAGTAAAAGCACAATGTTTTATATATGATATACAATTTTCCTACTTCATTGTTAAGCCGTTTAGGAATTGAAATGATATATATAGTGTCTAATATAATATATATATTATATATTATATTTTTATTTAAAATTTTATTGTATATGTTTTGAATTTTGAAAAATTCTTATTTTTGACAAATTTTTCATATCACAATAGCAACATTATATGCAGTTAGGGTTTGTCTGTTTTAGGCTTATTGATTAATTTTCCTCAACACATTGTTCGGTAACTTTTAAGAAATTGGTGATAGTAAATCTACATACAAATTTTAAATTCAGATTTCTGCGGCGCTAATTACGTCTATTCTTTAATGTGCAATTTCTAGTTAAGTTGTATTCTTAGATTCATCACAAGAGACATGTTTGATTTTTTTAGATGTTTAAATATCCAACCTTGTTCTCTGCTTTTCATCATTAGTATTTTAACTGATTTTTTAGATGTCTAAATCTCCAACCTTGTTCTCCGTTTTTCATCATTAGTATTTTAACTGAATATTCTTTAATGTGCAATTTCTAGTTAAGTTGTATTCTTAGATTCATGACAACGAGACATGTTTGATTTGTTTAGATGTCTAAATATCCGACCTTGTTCTCCGCTTTTCATCATTAGTATTTTTTAAAATAGCATTTTGTTTTAAAGGCAACATTGATTCCAAGAATACTGTAATTATAGGTGGAATGAGCACTTTGTATCTATAAAATTATCAATGTGACTTGCCACTGCTTTCCCAATGCCACCGATGAAAAGCACTAAAGTTCTTGGACCAATTAATTGTGTAGATGACACATTAAAAGAAGAAGAGAAATTGTTATATAACATCTTTCAAAAAAAGCAATATGATAACAACATTACTTTTGACCAATTTTTAAACTAATTATATTTAACCAAAACTATTTACATCATAACAATACAAAATCAATTAATAACTAAATTAAACTAAACCACAACAAAAACACCAACTAACTACATAGTCTGATTTAATAATATCCACAACCCACAACCATCTGCATTTACATAAATCTGAAATTAAATAAACAGAACAGATTAATGTACTCGTACCGTATGCAATATCAAATTATCTGAAAAATAAACACATTAATGTACTCATACCGTATACAATATAAATTTCATAAAACCGAGTCTTACCATCGAAAAAAATAAAAAAGTGTTCACATATGAAACTTAAACATAAACTTGGATCACAAGGACCGTAATTAATAAATATTTAGCATACTTCATTCGCCCAAACCTTTCGGACGAGCTGGAGCACGCGTAAATCCTGCATACAAGGGGTTTAGGGAGGTTTAAACTCTGGAATAACAGTTAGCGAGCACCTTACCCAGTATCATTGACTGCAGGCGACCAAACCTTTCGGACGAGCTTGAGGACGCGTAAATTTTGCATTGAAAGGGTTTAGGGAGGTTTAAGCTCTGGAATAACAGTTAGCGAGCACCTTATCCAGTATCATTGACTGCAGGCCATGTCCATGGCTACGGCAGATGCACTATTACAGGCGTTGGACAGTATTCCACTGGGGGCAGTTCCAGGGCTTGTTGATGCTCTTCTCCTCTCAGCTGGATTGCACTCTTCAGTTCTTCTTAATCATCTCATCAACACTTTTCCATCACTTCTTAAGGTGCGTTTCAGCTTTAAAAGCAAATATATTCAGTTTGCCATTAATCGCCTAGCCATTGGCAAATCTCGTAACTGTGAAATGATCAGTTGCCATCTTTAGGATTTAGGTTCGTAAAGCATATTCTCGCCTAGTTTAAGAATTTCAATTAAACGTATTTTGTCAAAATAAAATTCACTTTAATTCATCTGCAACAAAAGTTTGTAAGTTGCCCCTAGTCTTTAACAGTCATTTCTCTCCTGTTGATTGTAAAATACGATTCCATTTTATGGACAAACTACTATTAGTTACAATACCGGGGATGGCGAGGATCCACCACGGGAGACATATGGTAGCTTATACTATTACTTACAAGGAAACAATAGGCCAGACTTTCTCAAAATTGACAACTATGAGCATCAACATGCAGAACGCACTACAGATGGGAACGGGACCCGGGTTTATAGCCTTATTAAGTTAAAAGGGGGTTAATTTGTTATATCACATTAGCGGAGTCGGTCCAGCCTAATGGTGTTGTAAGTCTCCTTTAACATTCACCTTAATCTTATCTTCTATAGGTGCCATGAAATTTGACAACACTGCATAACTGCCAAGTTCATCTGATTCATAAAGCATTTCATTATTCTGTTCCTTCGGGTTTTCAACACGATATCTCCTTTCAAGCTCCCGATGAAGCCTGACAAAGGTGTTATCAAAGGTTGGGATGGTAGCATATGATAAATCCATTTGGATGTTACCACCCAAGTCTGTAGCCCATTTCCTAGATAGAAGCATGCCCCATGCATCAGGTACATCTATGACCACATTGTCCATAGTAATTGAAATGTCTGGATATGCTGCAAGATGTACTTGGAAATCTTTTATTAAACCATACACCTCCATCTTCTTTGAGTCCATAGCACAAATATTGTGGTAAGGTCTTGATATCCTCAAGTTCAACTGCTCCATGACCTTTTTAGTCATCATATTTGAGTAGGCTCCTGAATCTAGCATGCAATCATGTAGAAGATAACTATTTACCAATAAAGTGATGAAGAAAGGTTTATTTTTCTCATTTCCCATACCCCTATCCATACTCTGTAATAGGGAGCATCTTTAGGTGCTTCTGTTGCTATCTGTTCACTATCTTTTCTATTAGAGACCTTTATAAAGCCTTCAATAACTTCGACTTTTGGGATGGTATTTTAAGCAGTTCCACTACTGGAACCAAAACCTTAGCATTGCTGATCCAACCACCCAAATCAATATTCAAATTTGAGGTTTGGAGGAGTGAAAACTTTAGGTATATTTTGCTATATTTTACTTATAAGTCAACCCCTTATGCCTAGCCATTTTAAGGACTTGTTAAGGCATAGGCTTTTCACCATAAATCCTAGTGACATTATCATAAGTGTCAACAGACACATTATTTACACTTTGACTTCTTTCAACAGTTTCTATCCAATTTTCCATGGAAAGGGTATGCCTTTTGCTCACCATGTTTATTTGTTCACTTGCACTTGCCATATCTCCTTCAACAATCTGAGAGCAAATGGGACAAGTAGATTCTTCATGAAAATCATTGCATTGTCTGCAATAAGGAGGGGCTTGACGATCAACTGCGTTTGTAGATTTCGATGGATTTGGTGGTCTATGATCTCGAGGAGTCCCCTTCTTCTGCCACCTAGGATGGAATCTATTTGTTTGTGACCTCTCCATGGCAATCAACCTATTTTGCATGGCATTCATCTGATTTGCATGGTTGACTTCCATGGTTTTCATTAATTGAGTCAATTCTTTGATAGGGTCACTAGATGCTTCCTTTACTTTAGCTTTGCTTTTATGCTCTTGGGATTTTGATGAAGTCCGTCCCTCTTGTGAAACTGAGAATATTCGATTTCCTAGAAGCTTGCATATTCTTATCAATATTTTTGTAGAAAATCCTTGAAATTCTGCTATTTCTATAATGAACAATTTGAACCAACGTTGCACGAAGCGGGGATGCGGAAGTGTCATTTCCTAAAAATCTAGGAGGCGAAGCGTATCGGAAGCGTCTACTATATATATATGTATATTTTATATTTTTTTTGCATATATATTTAAAAAACATCCCAAATACCAAATTAGTTGTAGAAGACATGAAAACATGCATATTTTTACATAGATATGGCATCCATGATTGTTAATTTTAGGTATGTTCTATGCTAGAGCAATTTATTTCAATTTTCACAGTTAGCTCAATATCTTTTCCAGATTAGCAATCACATCAACATTAAAGTAAATTGCAGATAGAACATAAATATAAAATCGCAGAAGACAAGCCAAGACAAGAGGACACAAGATGTGGCGCTAGCCAGGGACAAACCCCAATGTGGGGAAACCCTTGATCAATTCTTCTTTTATGTTCTTCAATAGTTCAACAGAGAAAGCGAGAGAGAGATAATACATTTACAACATAAGTCAACACTTTGAATTTTTATATCTACATGAGATCAGTTGAAGACATGTTGCTTCAACTGATTTTCCAAGGTGACTCCTTCACTTATCATAGTGCTGCATCTCGTCCATTTGTTGCACCTCACCGTGCTGCACCATGCTGTACCATCATAGTGCTGGACCTTGATGACCATGCTATGCACTTCATGTTGTTGCTCCTGTTACTGTGCTGCTTCAATCATTGAGCTGCTCTTATCACAGATCTGCACCCAATGTTGTACTCATCGCTGATCTGCACTCAATGAGTGCTATGCTGCATTTCATCATCAGTTGCACCTGTCACTGTGATACATCCATTCATACATTGAAGGCATACTGCAATATATCATTATCATCATGCTGGAATACGTTGTGGCTATACTACTTCATGCTGCAATACCTTGTGGCTATACTACTTCACATCATGCTGCTGCAATACTTATGATGCTCTTAATACATCATCCACTTTGTTGCATATCAGCCTTAGTTGCTTGCTATGGCTTGCAGCCTAGCAAAGCAGCTAGGTTATAGTTCCAGGTTCCTTCAAGCAGACCCAAACTAGACCCAAGGTAGCAGCGTATTCCTCTGACTTCTAATTTGATGACAACTGCTCCTAAACTTATCTCATCCATGCTTTTGACTAGCGGTGAGATAGCTGTAGCTATGGCTAGATGTGACAGCGTATGAGGTCATCTTCACGTATGAGATTAGGGCCTCTTTGGGCCTCCTTGCTGCGGCTTGATATCTCTATGGACAATGAATTAGGTGACTCCTCTTCGACAATAGAATAGGGCTCTTAGGGCTGCGGATAAGAGCCTTTCAAGACAACAAAATAAGGTCTCCTTTAACAGTGTTCAGAGGATCTTCTTTGACAGTAGTTTAAGGTACCTTCATGACCTGCGGCTAGTGCACGTATGAGGGCATCTCCTTTAGCTGTGTATAGCTGCAGCTGGGACCTCCTCCTTTGACTGCGGCTAGTGTTCTTTCGGACAGTAGCTAGGGCTAGATATGAATCCCTTCTTGCTGCGTATATATACCTTCATGGATTGCGATCTAGGGCAACCTTAAGTGTTGCGGTTGCGTTAAGGTCATCTCCATAGGGTCATCACCATGACAACGTTAGGCTGCAGCCATGATTCCTTTAGCACAGAGCTTAAGTCTCTTTGCGTTTAGGGCATGACAATATTAGAACCCTTGTTCCATGACTGTGTTTAGGAGGCTTAAATGCTAGGGCTTTATTTCCATGCTAGCGTAGGTGTTTCTCCTCATAAGCCTGTGGTAAGGGCATATCTTTACTTTGGCCAGTGTATACTCTTAGTGTCTCTCCTCCACCAAAACCCAAAGACGCGGAGAGGAGGAGATCACATGAAGAGTATGTGTGTCAAATGACTTCAAGTCCTCTTCTATTTATACTAAAATGTAGAGGTTGAATAGACATGATTTTTGGGCTTCTGAGCTTACATAAGTTGCTGGCCGACCTGACAATTTGCCCATAATGAAAATAAATTCATATCTTCATAAATACTTATTGGAATCGGATGATCTTTAGATCAATCCTACACCTCTCGATGAGAGGGATCCAAGAAAAATATCAGCTGCCATAAATAAGATGACCCACATGGAGTTTGTCCCTAGTTGCCAATTTTAACACTCCCTCTCAACTAGGGAGAACTCCATTCGCTAATCCATATATCCGATTGTACTATCTCTGCCATTAGTGCCCTGCACTGCTCTGATCTGCTGAGCTCTGCTTTGCTCTGCTCTGCCGAACCATGAAGAGGAAGAATTGATCGAAAATGTCTCATACCATTCTCTACTGACCCGAAGTCAATTTCATCTGAAGAGAGTGTGTCACATCACTCTTACTGACCCGAAGTCAGTTTTATTGATCCCAGATCAATATCACAAGAGGGTGTCTCAAACCACTCATACTGATCCCAGATCAGTTTCATTGATCCCAGATCAGTTTCATTGATCCCAGATCAATGAAGGTCATCCTAGCATAGGGAGTACGGTAGATACAACGATGCGTCCATCGATAGAACTACTATGGTCCCTATCCTCATTTCCCTGCTCATTGATCAGATGAGA
>APFE030244994.1:26564-39265 GCA_000404065.3 Pinus taeda
CACTTAGCTCAATATCTTTTCCAAATTAGCAATCACATCAGCATTAAAGTAAATTGCAGATAGAACATAAATATAAATTGCAGAAGACAAGCCAAGACAAGAGGGCACAAGATGTGATGCTAGCCAGGGACAAACCCCAATGTGGGGAAACCCTTGATTAATTCTTCTTTTATGTTCTTTAATAGTTCAACAGAGAAAGAGAGAGAGAGATAGTACATTTACAACAGAGGTCAACACTTTGACTTTTTATATCTACATGAGATCAGTTGAAGACATGTTGCTTCAACTGATTCTCCAAGGTGACTCCTTCACCTATCATAGTGCTGCATCTCATCCATTTGCTGCATCTCACCATGCTGCACCATGCTATACCATCACAGTGCTGGACCTTGATGACCATGCTATGCACTTCATGTTGCTGCTCCTGTCACTGTGCTGCTTCAATCATTGAGTTGCTCTTATCACAGATCTGCACCCAATGTTGTACTCATCGCTGATCTGCACTCAATGACTGCTATGCTGCATTTCATCATCAGTTGCACCTATCACTGTGATACATCCATTCATACACTGAAGGCATACTGCAATATATCATTATCATCATGCTGGAATACCTTGTGGCTATACTACTTTATGTTGCAATACCTTGTGGCTATACTACTTTATGTTGCAATACCTTGTGGCTATACTACTTCACATCATGCTGCTGCAATACTTATGATGCTCTTAATACATCATCCACTTTGCTGCATATCAGTGTTAGCTGCTTGCTATGGCTTGCAGCTAGGCTATAGTTCCAGATTCCTTCAAGCAGACCCAAACTAGACCCAAGGTAGCAGCTTAGCCCCTTGACTTCTAATCTGATGACAGCTGCTCCTAAACGTATCTCATCCATGCTTTTGACCAGCAGTGAGATAGCTGTAGCTATGGCTAGATGTGACAGCGTATGAGGTCATCTTCACGTCTGATATTTAGGCCTCTTTGGGCCTCCTTGATGCGGCTTGATATCTCTATGGACAACAAATTAGGTGACTCCTCTTAGACAACAGAATAGGGCTCTTATGGCTGTGGATAAGAGCCTTTCAAGACAACGAAATAAGGTCTCCTTTAACAACGTTTAGATCTTCTTTGACAACAGTTTAAGGTACCTTCGTGACCTGCGACTAGTGCATGTATGAGGGCATCTCCTTCAGCTATGTATAGCTGCAGCTGGGACCTCCTCCTTTGACTACGGCTAGTGTTCTTCCAGACAACAACTAGGGCTAGATATGAATCCCTTCTTGCTGTGTATATATACCTTCATGGATTGTAGCCTAGGGCAACCTTAAGTGCTGTGGCTGCGTTAAGGTCATCTCCATAGGGTCATCACCATGACAACGTTAGGCTGCAGCCATGATTCCTTTAGGACAGAGCTTAGGTGTATCTACATTTAGGGCATGACAATATTAGAACCCTTGTTCCATGACTGCATTTAGGAGGCTTAAATGTTAGGGCTTTATTTCCATGCCAGTGTAGGTGTTTCTCCTCATAAGCCTGCGGCAAGGGCATATCTTTACTTTGGCTAGTGTATACTCTTAGTGTCTCTCCTCCACCAAAACCCAAAGACGTGGAGGGGAGGGGAGGAGATCACATGAAGATTATGTGTGTCAAATGACTTCAAGTCCTCTTCTATTTATACTAAAACGTAGAGGTTGAATAGACATGACTTTTGGGCTTCTTAGCCTACATAAGTTGCTGGCCGACTTGACAATTTGTCCATAATCAAAATAAATTCATATCTTCATAAATACTTATCAGAATTGGATAATCTTTAGATCAATCCTACACCTCTCGATGAGAGGGATCCAAGAAAATTATTAGCTGCCATAAATAAGATGACCCACATGGAGTTTGGCCCTAGTTGCCAATTTTAACAATGATTCCATTGTACATCAATGATTAATTATTCGAGCATCAACCATCTAGATTCTAGCAATTACAAACATACACCAAATTTTTAAGCATATCATAAAACATAAAACATTTAGAAGATAAAATCATCAAACATTTAAGTAACTTATCTAGCAAGTGAGCAACTGTCAACATGAGTCATGTCCAAAATTCAAATAATAATGTTTACAAAATAAGTCACTTGGACAACGCCTAGACTCAAGTACACACTGAACTAGGAAGAGTAAGACAAAAAAGTTCAAATTCACAACAAGCCTACAAGTCTAATTATTAATCTATGACAAAAGTAGTAAATTGTTAATATATCTACTAATCTCTCCTCTTTCCACCACAAACAGGACGTGGCGATGGGCCTCCACATGGTGGCAATGAAGAATACGGGGCCTGTGGAAGTTGTGGCACTGACACTGATGAAGATGAAGCCCTTGTTGTTGGTGTTGAAGCATGGAACTTGGGAACCAAGTTACTAGATGGGGGTGGCATTTCAACTCGATCATCATCATCCTGAATAAGAGCATCTTCTAATTGCTCTAATCGCAACACTCCATCCTCCAAATTGGGCTCCTTTGGATTTCTGTCCCAAACCTTAAGGTCTTTATTAGTCTTTGCATCATCACAGTAATGGGACAACAATTGCAAGTTGTAGTGAACATAAACCAAGCTCTTTGCTCGGTCTGTTGGCCGGATAAATTGATTTTGCGGACAAGGCCAATCTCCCTAGTATCAAAAGATATCTAGCAACAAGCAGAACAAGCAAATCTACCTTTCTCTAAACATTTGCGATTCATTAATAAAAACTATAGAGGTGTTTAGACCCTACCTTAAGTCCAACGCTAGTTTGTAGCAACCATCCTTCAATCATCCGAAAGAGTTTTCATTTAAGAACCTGCAATCACAAACAAAGACACATCAAATAACACTTGCATAGCTAATATAATAAATCATGTTCATTATGGTGATCACGGAATCCATAAAGTAAACCATAAAACACAGCTTATTGAGAAAAATAAACTTATTTGTATTAACTTTGAAATAGAAGAACCTTACAACCTTTGGTGCCTTGATGTTGTACAATCTCTTCCGAGGGTCCGAAACAAGAATCTCCTTTACTTTGACAAGCCTCCCACTCTTCCAAATGAGATCAAAGAGGTATGTAATCTCTTCTCACAAAAGCTCAATTAGGAAGACTAAGTTCCAACAACATTTCACCTCAAAAATATTCAGCTTTCAACCTCCCCAGTAACCAGCCCAACGCTTCATTTTATAGTGCAAAGCAAGGAGGTTACAGGTCCACCTATGAAGGGATAGAGTCCTCCTTCAAAGGGATAAGCTCCTCACATCAAGGGGTTAGCTCCTTAAGGTATGGGATGCATGAACCTTAAAGGAGCGAACTTGCCACCTCAAGATTCCTTTCAAAAGCTTCCAGAAATGACTCAAAGTGAGTTTTTAAGAATATATTTGCGCCTTTTTAACCTTTACAGGGGTCCGCACCCATAACACAGAGACAGAGCGGTCAGGTGCGTAGGGGACATGACCATTAGGTGCAGGACCACAGGTAATGCTAAGAGAAAGTGCGGAACTAGATTTTGATAGACTTTTGAAGGCTTTTTCTTATTTTCAAGGCTTGATATGAAGAATTGAGGCTTAAGACTTGCAAAGGAGGAAAGTATGAGTGGTGCTGGACTCACACAGATTGCAGAATGTCAAGGTGACAATTTTTGTGCAACACGGTCTAAACTCAACCTGTTCCTTTTAACACTGTGGATGAAAGAATAAGAGTTCCAACTCCTCTTTGCAGAAGAAGTGTTTACCACCTGTGATAGCACCCACAATGCCAAAGTCTGTAGAAGTGGAGTAGCACCTTCATGCATGTTCCACCACTCAAGAGAGGAAAATTTTTCTCGATCTCTAATTGGATGCTTGCTCCCAAATGGACCAATGCTAAGCGTATAGTTGCTCAACTATTTCTGTACCATGGAAAAGTCCTCATCAAGGACTAATTTATCCATGCTTTCATATAAGCCTTTAGAACCTCTGGATCTAGGTGTGGTTTTCTCCTGCTCCCCCCCAGGTGCTGGTGTTGAAAGCCATGATGGATGATAGTATTTAGGTGTTGGAACATATGCTAAGGTATGTAATGGAATGTTTAGCACATCCCATCGATTTTCCACCTTTGAACAAATATAATTGTACAAGGTGTAATATCTCTAGGCTCAACAATGTCTTTAATCTGCTCGAACATGCTATCCATTTGCCCATACACATCCCCAATTATTGGCTGATCTAAATCTGCAAACTTGATCATGTAATAAATTGGTTTGGTGAATTGCAAAACATATTTAATTTGTGACCAAAAAAACATGTCAAGAATAGTGTCTTTGGCTACATTAGCCCCATCTCTATCATTGTTAATTTCCTCCCATGATTCAGAAGTCACCATATTAGTGAAAGCTTGACTCACCTTCACTAGCCGCCTAAAGGTGAGGTAATAACTTGCAAATCTTGTTTTTGCAAGTTTAAGCAACTGCAACTTGGAGTAAGTGCCACAAAGGTAGTTTACCCTTTTATTCCCTCTCTTGTAAAGCTCATTAATCCATCCACATTCTTTATGCTTCACAATATCATGCATCAAAAGGTTCAATGTGTGCACCAAGCACCCAAACCAAAAGATGTGTGGATGAGTATGCTCAATAACTTTTCCTATTGCCTTACAATTTGTTGCATTATCAATGATCACTTCAACCACATTATTAGGACCAACATCTCTGATTGATTGCAATAGGAGTTCTCTGCAATGTTTTAGGAAGTTGCATTGATGAAGGAGGAGTCATGACATGTAATAAATACTGCACCACTAGAAGAAACACCAAGAACATTTATCGAATGTTGGTTTCTAATATTTGTCCACCCATCTGATACAATGGATACCCCACAATCCACCCACTCATTTGTAAAATGTGTCAAAGCTCTTTGAACCTTTGCTTTTTTCTTTCTAATAACACTGTTCTAGCTATCTCATAGTTGGGGCTTTTGTATCCTTTTGGGGCTTCATTGATGGCCTTAACCATATCATGCCAATAGGGAGAGCAAAGCACATTGAATGGTACACCGCAAGCACAAAGAAATCAGACTATCTTTCCATCCATATCATCCCTCCCAACAACATTAAGGAAATCCCCTATTGTTCTACCTCTAGAGCTTGCAGAAGTACCATGAGGAGATGAGCTACCAAATTTAGAGGTTGCACTTAATTAAGACTGAGTTTTTTGTTTCTTGCTTTTTTGTAGTGCAACCTCCTCTATTTGGATGTATTTTCTTCTTTGTTCAGTTGAAATGTTTGGGCAAATTTGTACCCCCACAACACCCTTTTTCTTATCACTGTCCATCACCCCACAAAGATGCCTCCTCACATGGGTATATGAACCACTAAATGGCTTTTCCTCCATGACAACCATGAGGGCACAAAAATTTGTAGCTTCCACCACCTTTTCCCCCTTCAAGTTTGGTCACATAGTTCCACAAGGGTGTCAATGCAAGTTTCCCCTCTAGTGTTTTAGTGTTCCCTTCAGGTTCATCCCCTTCCTCTTCAAACCCTTCCTCCTCATCATACATTGGGTCACTCATATGGGGACCACTATCCTCTTGTTCTTCTTTCCTTCTATTCCTACCCCCCTTACCATTATGAAAACACAAAGTGTAATGATACATAGAAGCCAAAAGAAAACAATCTTGGAATATGAATATAGGTGGTGGACAACCTGAAATTAAATGAGCAAGAAAAAAGAATGGGAAAGAGTAGGAGAGGGAGCAGAAAAATACAAAAAAAATGACAAAAAAATGAGGAAGTTTGGGGTTTGCACTTACCTCTTTAGCTCTTGTAGATGGAAGCCCTTCTTTACTCCAAGCTCCTTCTCGTTCTTCAGTCCTCCAAGTTCTCCTCAAGTCTCTCCCCTCTTTCTCCTCTCTTCTCCAAGCTCTCCAAAAATACAAGTGAGCAAATGAGAGGTGAAAGAGCTTTTTAATCCCTTCATTTCCTTCCCTAACCCAATTTAAACCCACCCCCAACCACTAGTTAAAAAAAATCGCATTAGTGGGGCCGCACGACGGAATTGGTCGGCTGCCCACAAAGTTGGTTGCGATTCGTACGGAAGCAGCGCCGATCCACGACGTTTCGGGTGGGTGATCTGCCCCTCGAAATGCGTCTTGACAAGTCCGAAATGTGGATCGGGCCGGACGGTTCCCACAGGCTAGGAAGCGGCTTTTCCGGCCCGATTTGTGTTTCAGAATTTCCAGGACACCTTTCGGGGGGTGGATCACCCACGGATTCGTATGGGGTTGCGTTTCGAGGGGTGGATCACCCACAGATCCGTACGGGGTCGCGTTTCAGTGTTTTGATCTAGGGGGTGTTACGTGCAACATTGATCTGAACACTAGTTTCTTTTCATTAAGACACACAATTTCTCTACCATAGATAAGCAGAGAAAATAAAAGAATATGCAAAGATAAAGAAACCATCACAGAAGAACACAATACAATTTTTCATGGGAACCCAACTGGGAAAACCCGCTTCTTTTCATGAGAATTTTATTGAAGGAGTTTGGGCAATAGATCTCTTACAAAAAAAAAATCTTGTTTCAATAGACAACACACTTGTTATCCCTGCTTTACATAAGCTTGAAACACCCTGCTTGTAGCCTTGATCTGCTCTCTGAATCTTTGCCTAGCTTGAGCCCTATTTCCTAGTGCATGAATTCCTATTTCCTAGCGCAATAGAGGCTCCTATCTTATAGGGGATTCTCCTTATTTCCTAGCACAAATCTGGCTAGAATTCCTCCTTTCAATCTTGCGCATGGGCTTCTCCTCATACACTCTCCTTGCTAGAAGTCTTTGTTGACACAACCTTGTGCAAAACAATAATAACCCTTCTTGTATAAGATCTCATTATCATACCTAAGTATTTTAATGACCCACTTGTGTTGTGTATGACCCACTTGTGTTGTGTTAGGAACAGTAATTGTTGTTTTGGCTATATCTCATAATCCTTGTAGTGTACCCCACATTTTTTTTGCCAAATGTGTGATGATGATGTATCTCTGTATTGTACGATCTTTTACCAAGTGCTATTCATTTCATTGGGTCAAATATCAATTTTTTTATTCGATCCATGGGGAATATAGCAACTATATACAGACCAATTTTCATTATTAATAATGCTATTGGAGTTGAACTAATGACTCGCTGTATGAAAGCGATACTCTAACCATTGAGTTAAGTGGGTCATTATTCTCATAGGTAGAGTTGGATTTATAAACGATTCTAAATCAAATTAAATGCATTGACAATGTTCGGTACTAGAAGGATTGACATTGGTCTTGGAAAATATGTTCTCTATACGGTCAAAATATTCTGTGGAAGGGATGAATGAATGGAAGAGAATATCCTGATCATCTAGTATATTAGGTTGTATTGGTGGTCCGAGAATATGGCCATGATGGGATAATTGAAGTAAAAGTGTTTGTCTAGTTGGTAGTCTAGACTCCTTTAACCGCTGGTTATGACTGGTCCTCTTTGTCCCCATTTCAAGGTGCTTGGTTTTATACCAACTATCCCTTGATGGTGGTAACTCCCATCAACTCAAGCATTTATGTCCTAGGTAGGTATTCAAGCATCTTGGAGTGGATATATTAGGATGCATGATTTATGAGAATCTCTAGTCACTTATATGCTAAGGTGATTGTGCTTTGTAAGGGTTGTCATACACATGTTTAACACACCTATTTTATACACCACATTAACCTCTTCTCTTATGTATGCACCACACTTTGGTTAGGAGATGATGTTGCTTTTATTCATGCATTTTACAAATTTCTTGAGGCAGTCTCACGCTTATTTAGGCATTCCTCACATTCTCACACAAATATGTTATTTACATTCTCATGGACATCCCTTTCAAATGCCACGTGGAAGACCCTTGAACGTTCTCCTTATTTATCACTTTTTGAGCTGATTTTCATCTTCTAGGAGGGCCTACCCACACATGTGACACCTTTATGACAACCATGGGGTTATTTTGAGCATTTGAGGGCTTGGAGGAGTCGCTTAAGTGACTTTATATTTTAAAGTAATGATATAGCGCTCACTTAGAACAAGTTCGATGTTGTGGAGGTGACTTGAGAGCATTGTTTGAGGACTTATGAGTTCATTTGGAGGAGCCGTTCAATTATGGAGGCCTTATTTTGACTTTTGGAGAGGTATTTCCACCTCCTAAGGCTAGACATTGAAGGGAAAGTGGACAAAGAAGCTTGCTTACCATCTTTTGAGTCTTCTCCAAGAGAAATTTAACGGAACTTTGCATCTCTAAGTCCTAAGTTAAGTCAAAGCACTAAGTCTAACTCCTAATAACCAACCAAAAACCATAAAAACATAAATTATTTATTTTTTGCCTTATAAAAGATAATAAATACAAAAAATTCATAAAAGATAAAGTCAAATAAAAATATTTGTACATTATCTAGAGGAATTTGACAGTTTATTGCATTTTCTAGACATATTTGTCCTAGGTTTGTGCTCATGTTAAATTCTAGCCCTAAGGAGGCAAAATTACCCCACTTGTGCTAAAATGTTTTATCTGACTTTTTGTGGGTTGATTTAAGCAGTGTTCCACGATAATGCATCTCCTAGGGTGGGGTGCATGGTCCCCACATTTCCCATGCACTCGAGATTGGGGGATGCCTAGAGAAACATTTCCCTACACCCCCCTTTTAAGGAAACTTAGAGAGACACAGAGGGAAACATTTCCTCAATGTGGGGGATGTGCTTCCTCGAAAAGGGGTGCTTGTGGGTGTTCCCCCTCAAAAAGGGTTGGGCATCCCCTTTGAATTAAGCTTGAAAACAATAATTTATAAGTGGGGAAGCCTAACATTCAACCATAGGGCCCCACTAATGCTATGTAATTAATGGTAATGTTAAAATTCTTACAGTAAAAGTTACATTCTCGTTTATCTTTCATTTTCATCCTTTTACTTGAATTTTTAACATTATCATTAATTGACCCATGATTGTTGAGAGTGGTTTTGACCTCATTGGATTTCATATGGATAAAGTGGAATTTTAGATCCCACTCAAAATCCAACATACTCAATAGTTTTTTAGGATTTCAAGATTTGGGTGATTGCAATGGTTCCATTGGCTTATATCATGTATGAGGGTATGGAACTAGGATTTAATCAAGAGCACCAAACCTTCTATGTACCTCGATGTTGGTGGCATTGATTATTGAACTCCTTTGTCATGGCCCTAGTTAAATTGTCCCTATCACTTATACAAAATCTCGACTTGACATGTTAAGCTTTTTCTATCTTATATTAATGCTTAGAGGGTGTATTGATGATGCGAATCCCAATATATGTAATGATTTTGATGTTATGTAGGTATTTGTTGTAGCATGATTTTTTTTGGACTGTAGAGGCCATCTAGAGCCTTTTTGTTGATGCTTTTTTGGTTTAAATATCGATTGCACTTTATGCTATTTTGGTTATATGCACCCTTACTATATATATGAGAAACTTTGCATATTGGTGTATAATGGTTTGGATTCATATGGACGCAAATGAATATTTAGGTATTTTTTTCAAAATTTGAATATTTATGTTTTTTTTGGTTGATTGACTTTTTGGTCCCTTGTTTTCTAGTGTCCAGTTTTGGGGTGGATTGGTTCAATCACTAGTCCGATTTTGATAATATTAGTTCATTATCCATTGTTCATTTTTAGTTTTAACTTTTGAGTATTGACTCTAGATACTAATGACCTTAGACCAAGTCTTTGACTTGTCACTTTTTACCATTTTTGAGTTCGAGTAATTTCAGTTTCCTATACCACTCTTCAGAATTTAATATCTATTATTTTGCTTAGTACTAATAAGATTATAGAGTAATGGATGTTGAATTTAAATCAATGCATACAATATTTTACTATTTCTATTTCATTGAATCGTTTATGATGTATGAATCAATGTATTTCATTATTGAATTTGAATTCGAATCACGTTTATGATACACATACGTGTGCACGTGCGCACACACCCCAACACCCACCGGCCCCTCCCGAATTTCCCTAAAATTTGGGGATTTCCACACGTCACCCCTATGCATCTCCCCATTCCCACATCCCCTCGTCTCGAAAACTTGGTGGAACATTAGATTTAAGGTGTTTACCAATTATAGAAATTAAATTACAACATTAAAATCAGATTTGGTGAAACTCTAAAAGCTAGGGTTTAACCCCAATGGCGCTTTCTAACCCTACTCTAGCATATATTTCATTCCTAGATTGTTTATACAGTTTAACTAACACAACCTCTTGTTCATCATGCTCACCACGAGGAGGGTAAGTGATGGGGTGTTTCAAATACTTGCTGATGCTTTCTTAGAATCAATTATAAATTAGGGTGAATTTACTGTAGGGGGTTTTCCAACAAAACTTGAATGGAAGTGAATTTGGAAATAATGTTGAAGTGGCCTCTCTAAGAGCTTTTCCATATGGTGAGAGCTAATAATTCCCAAGGACCTAAATTTGAGCCCCTTTAGAGTATGGTGATGGCCCTCGTAAGTGAAGCTCATGTACAAGTTGTAATCTATGGTAATCTAACCCAATGTTCATAGTTTTTCTGCTCTGAGCACTACATAACAATTGCCCATTTCAATAATGAACATGTGGGATGTGAACTGATATTCCCCATTTGAAGTTTCACATTCTCACATTTTCCAATGTTGAAATTTGGTACCCGAGGACAGGTGGTTCCCTAAGGCTTTGATCTTTGGCTTAGGGAAAAGTGTCCAAAAAAATTTAATTTTTCTCTTAAAGTAACTTTATAATTTTTATAAAGTTAAATCTAATTTAAAAGTGACTTTAAGTGATAAAGTTACTAAAGTCTAATTTTAAAGTAACTTTAATAAGTTAATGTAAAATTAGAAAGGAAAAGTGCCTTTGGAAATAAATGACTAAGTGGGTCTTTATTAAAGTGGGGTGAGTTAAAAAATAAAAAGTGAGATTTAAATGAACATTTAATATCAACCCTAGATCTCAATCTATTTCAGCCATTGGATTTAGAGGTTACCCAAAAGTCACTTAGGATTAGATTAAAGGAGGAAAATGAGGCAATAGGTCATTCATTCTTTTATGAGCAGATTGAGAGAAGGAGAGCAAGAGAGCAAGGGAGATTTTTGGACAAGGAGGAGAATGAGACAACAACTTGGCACACATTCCAAGGCAGCAGTTGAACAGATTTGTACAGCTGATTCAGCACACAGCGAAAGACTGATTTTGGCACGATTTTTTATAAATCCATACAACTGGTTTGCACAGAAATCGAGGAGTGGTTTACACAGAAATCGAGGAGCAGTTTGCTGTTTTTTTTGCATGCAAATCGAGGTCCGTACAACGCATTTATTGCAGGACGTACAACACATTTAATGCAAGACGTACAACAACATTTAAGGCTGAAAGTGGGCACAAAAATTGAAGGGCCGTACAACATTTATTGTTGTCCTGTTTGCTGTAATTTCCAGTTTGCTGTGAGGCACGGGAAAAGAGATAAGTTGTAAATTTGCTTGCTGAATAATTCTCACTGTAAAAAAGACATTTTCAGAAATAAAGAAGAGCTCTCGAACTGGTTTTCCTGTTGTAGGGGGTTTTTCCAGGCTCACATTGACTAAAAATCACTGTGTTCAAATGTGTTAAATGACTGTTTGTACCTGCTGATTTTTTATTTCTGCATTTTTCAGCATTCTGTAAAATTTCCAGAATTTGTGTTTTTAGCAGAATTTTATTATTATTTTTTTGTTTGTTTGTTCAGTTGTTGAAAGTATGGATATGGGAAAGGGCATTTAACTATATGAGAGAAATAAGGTGAAACTGAAAACCGGGGTGGGAAATGAGAAATTTGTACATGGTATTAGAGCTTGAGTGCTAAAGTGCAGTTTGGGACAGCAAGGAGGAAAATTACAGCCTGCTGATTTTTCACTCAGAAAATTCCAGCAAGCTGATTTTTCACAAACAACAGTTTTATCTTTACTACAGCAGTGCTAATTTTTCAGTTTTACGACAGCAGGATGTCATTGGGATTGAGGGTGGAGGATAGGTTGGATGGGCATACAAATTACAGCGTTTGGAAGGAGAGAATGCAGAGTATCTTTGAGGAGGCAGAAGTCTGGGATATCATGGTGCATACCACTTAGACCCCTGTTGTTGTACCTACTGATGTTACTCAGTTGGCTGCTTATAATAGAAAGAACAACAAGGGTAAGAGGCTGATTCTAGACGGAATCAAAGACCATTGCATTCCTCATGTGAGAGAAAAGAGCAATGCCCATGAGATGTGGACAGCATTGTCCAATCTCTACCAGAGTACCAATGAGAACCGGAAAATGGTTTTGAAGGAGAAACTGAAAAACATTAAGATGGGCAATGATAGTGCAGTTGGATATCTCACTAAAATTACTAATGTGAGAGATGAGTTGGCAGCGATTGGAGAGGCCATTCCACCCACTGAGTTGGTGCGGATTGCGGTAAATGGCCTCCCCCGTTCATGGATGAACTTTGCTGATGGGGTTTTTGCTCGTGAGACCCTTCCAACATGGGAGAGGTTTTGGGATGATTGCATTCAAACAGAGATCAGGAAAGGTCAGCTTGGGGCAGCCAAGCCAGTTGAGCAGGATGAGGATGTAGCACTGGTGGCAGGAGGCAAGAAAGG
>APFE030244994.1:39980-96574 GCA_000404065.3 Pinus taeda
GAGTATTATGTTTTATTCATTGATGATCACTCCAGGAGGACCTGGATTTATTTCTTGAAGAGCAAGAGTGAGGTCTTCAAGCGGTTTCAGGAGTTTAGAGCTCTTGTGGAGACAGAGACAGGTCGGAAGATCAAGTCCCTGAGGTCGGACAATGGAGGAGAGTACACCTTGGAGAGTTTGTTGACTATTGTGCGGAGGCAGGCATTAGGAGGGAGTTCACTGTTCCTTACAACCCCCAGCAGAACGGGGTTGCGGAGAGGAAGAACAGATCCATCATAGGGGCTGCCAAAGCCATGTTACATGATCAGGGGTTGCCATTGTTTTTGTGGGCAGAGGCTTGCAACACGGCTATTTACTTGCAGAACAGGAGTCCGCATCGTGCCTTGGGGCACATGAATCCGGAGGAGGCTTTCTCTGGGAAGAAGGCTGATATTGGTCATCTTCATATCTTTGGATGCATTACATACTCCTATATACCCAAGGAGAAGAGGACCAAACTAGAGCCCACCGCAGAGAAGGGTATCTTTGTGGGCTACAGTGAGACCTAAAAGGCCTTTCGGATTTAACATTCCTGCACAGAGGAGAGTTGTTGTCAGACGGGATGTGAAGTTCGAGGAGGACAGGGCCTTTAGGAGATCACGGGAGTTGGAGTATCTGGGTCAGCCAGACCCTCAGCAGCAGTTGAGTCAGTCACAAGGATCCAGTGGGCAGGGATCAGGAGGATCCGGAGGTACATCTATGAGGATGTCAGGTCCATCAGTGAGCAGTGGCTCACCGAGCCAGAGGGGTGGTGCTCCGAGCAGGTCACAGAGCAGTTCATTAGGGAGTCCACTGATGGACAGTTCACACGGTACCTCAGCTTCTACAGGTTCAGGTGCAGGTAGGAGGACAACAGACTGACAGTCAGGAGTTCAGGCTACTGATGGTGATGAGGAGGAGGAGTTTCATTCTCCTATGGGAGAAGCATGCTCAGGGAAGAGGAAGCCCAAGTGGCTTCAGGACACCTTGAGAGATGCCACATCTGTTGCTGAGCCTAAGAGGCTGTCAGAGAGAGTAGACCACCTGAGAGGTTTTGTAGCTATATAGCAATGGCTATCAGCATCCTTGACTCTGAGCCTTCTAGCTATGAGGAGGCAGCTAGCCAGCAGGTCTGGAGAGAGGCCATGCAGGAGGAGTATTCTTCTATCATGAAGAATGATGTTTGGGAGGTGGTGCCGAGGCCTGAGGGCAAATCCGTGGTTACTTCCAGATGGCTTTACAAGGTAAAGCATGCTGCAGATGGCAGCATTGAGAAATTCAAAGCGAGGTTTGTGGCTAGAGGGTTCTCCCAGGTAGAGGGAGTTGATTATGAGGAGACCTTCGCTCCCGTGGCTCGATATACTTCGATTCGCTCCATTATATTGCTAGCAGCAGAGATGGGTTGGAAGATCCACCAGATGATGTGAAGATTGCATTTCTCAATGGCTTCATATAGGAGGTGGTGTACATTGAGCAGCGACAGGCTTTGAGGTGCATGGGAAGGAGTCCCATGTGTGTAGACTGAAGAAGGCCCTTTATGGCCTGAAGCAAGCTCCCAGAGCTTGGTACTCTAGGATAGATACATATTTGCAGGGGATGGGTTTCACAAAGAGTGAGGCAGATCCGAACCTTTACTTTATTGTGATAGGTGAGGAGCCTCTCATTCTGGTGCTGTATGTGGATGACTTGGTCATTACAGGTGCAGAGAGACTCATAGAGCACTGCAAGAGAGATCTTGCGACGGAGTTTGAGATGAAGGACAGGCTTGATGCATTACTTTTTGGGTTTGGAGGTGTGGCAGGAGGAGGGGCATTTCTTCCTGGGGCAGGGGAAGTATATTGTGGACATCCTTAGCAGATTCCACATGGAGGATTGTAGACCCATGTCGACACCGATGATCACCAACTGGAAGAAGCTTCATGCTTCGGATTCCGAGTTGGTGGATCCCACATTGTACAGGCAGCTGATTGGTTCCTTGATGTATTTGGTCAACACTAGACCAGATATCTGTTTTGCAGTCAACACGATGAGTCAGTTTATGTGTGAGCCTAGGAAGGTTCACTGGGTGGCTGCAAAACACATTTTGCGGTACTTGCAGGGGACAGTGGATTATGGTCTGGACTACAGGCAGGGAGATGGAGTGAGATTGGTAGGATACACTGATTCTGATTGGGCAGGTTGTGCTTCTGATAGGAAGAGCACTTCAGGGTGTTGTTTTGGGTTGGGTTCAGCAGTAGTGTCATGGTTCAGCCGGAAGCAGCAGTCAGTAGCACTGAGTTCAGCAGAAGCGGAGTATATGGCAGCCAGTCTAGCTATTTGTGAGGCCATCTGACTTCGCAAGATGTCGTTTGGCTTATTTGGTCAGTCGTTGAGACCTTCAGTGATCTACTGTGATAATTAGAGTTGCATTAAACTCACGGAGAATCCAGTATTTCATGACAGGTCAAAGCATATCGGAATCAGATATCATTTCATCAGAGACTATGTTCAGAAGGGCGCTGTGAAGCTGGAGTATATTTCCACTGATGAGCAGGTAGCAGACATTCTTACCAAAGCCTTACCACGGGGCAAGCATGTTTACTTCAGAGACAAGATGGGTGTGGTGAGGGACACCTTCCTCGGTAAGAGGGAGTGTTGAAATTTGGTACCGGAGGACAGGTGGTTCCCTTAGGCTTTGATCTTTGGCCTAGGGAAAAGTGTCCAAAAGATTTTAATTTTTCTCCTAAAGTGACTTTATAATTTTTTATAAAGTTAAAATCTAATTTAAAAGTGACTTTAAGTGATAAAGTTACTAAAGTCTAATTTTAAAGTAACTTTAATAAAGTTAATGTAAAATTAGAAAGGAAAAGTGACTTTGGAAATAAATGACTAAGTGGGTCTTTATTAAAGTGGGGTGAGTTAAAAAATAAAAAGTGAGATTTAAATGAGCATTTAATATCAGCCTTAGATCTCAATCTATTTCAGCCATTGGATTTAGAGGTTACCCAAAAGTCACTTAGGATTAGATTAAAGGAGGAAAATGAGGCAAGAGGTCATTCATTCTTTCATGAGCAGATTGAGAGGAGAGCAAGAGAGCAAGGGAGATTTCTGGACAAGGAGGAGAAGGAGACAACAACTTGGCACACATTCCAAGGCAGCAGTTGAGCAGATTTGTACCGCTGATTCAGCACACAGTGAAAGGCTGATTTTGGCACGATTTTTTAGAAATTTGTACAACTGGTTTGCACAGAAATCGAGGAGTGGTTTGCACAGAAATCGAGCAGATTGCTGTTTTTTTTTGTTCAGGTCCGTACAACGCATTTATTGTAGTATGTACAACACATTTAATGCAGGCCGTACAACAGCATTTAAGGCTGAAAGTGGGCACGAAAATCGAGGATGCCATATAACATTTATGGTTGTCCTGTTTGTTGTAATTTCCAGTTTGCTGTGAGGCACAGGAAAAGAGATAAGTTGTAAATTTGCTTGCTGAATAATTCTCACTGTAAAAAAGGCATTTTCAGAAATAAAGAAGAGCTCTTGAACTGGTTTTCCCCAAGAGTTGTAGGGGGTTTTTCCAAGGTCACATTGACCAAAAATCACTGTGTTCAAATGTGTTAAATAATTATTTGTACCTGCTGATTTTTTATTTCTGCATTTTTCAGTATTCTGTAAAATTTCCAGAATTTGTGTTTTCAACAAAAATTTATTTTTTTAGTTGTTGAATGTATGGATATGGGAAAGGGCATTTAACTATATGGGAGAAAGAAGGTGAAACTGAAAACCGGGGTGGGAAATGAGAAATTTTTACATCCAACACATTTCACCACATTACCATTGGTTATCATGATTTGAAAATTGTGCATTGCACAAACATAAGAATGAGTTTCTTTTACCATTTGCTGATGAATACAATTGTAGGAGTTGTTATGATCAATTAAAATAATTACCTTTTGTTTCTTGACGTAGCCAATCACCTTCAAGGTCCATGGTCTTGAAATTCCTGATAAAGCATAGAGGGAAATTTGGGGTTCCTCCTAAGGAGGCTCTAAGGTGGGTTCTTCCCAATTAGGAGTGGCATCCTAGGAAATTTGCTTAGGGTGGTAAGATTGGGACACATCAATATGAAATAGTTTTGTTATTTATGCCCTTTGAAATACCTCTCATCACAATCACAGAAAAGTTTGAGGTGTTGGCATTTCACTGCTTTTCCTTAGGTCAACTTGTGGACCCACAAGAGTTGAGAGGGGAAGGGGGCGGTGGTAGGTGCGAAAGGGAAGCATGGGTGAGGAATAAAAAGGGATCTTTTCCTCTGTGAATTGGCCACTATTAGCACTTCTATAGAGGACATTGAGTATTTGAATGGATATAGGTTGGCTCTTCTGTTTGCCATGTGTGTTTCTTTCCTAGGTATCCCTTGCCATTGCGTGTACATTCACATGGCATATTGCTATTGCCACAACTAATGTTGCCTCCTTTGTGATTTGAAAGATCTGCAAAAAGGATTAAAACCATGTGAGAAAGATGTTGCTGAAATTAATGATAATTTGACATACTCAGTGTCACAATGGACTAGATGAAAAGAGGGCTTTTAGTAGCAACCAAAGGAGCATACCCCAATTCAAGACTATAGTGCAATAGGCACTAGTGAATATATTCTCACTCTACTTAAAAGGGAGGAGGGGACTTAGGCCCTTTGACAATGTTATGAGGGAAATACGACGAGATGGCTTCTACAATTGCAACTATCTAGTCTCAAGTGGAGCTCATAATTATACGCTTGAATCTTTCCCTTGCATCCATGGCTACTTCTTGTTCGAGGTGAATGGATATTTTGGCTTCACATCCATTGGCCTATATAGAGCTTCCGTTGAATGTGATGCTACTCACTTGGCCTAAATTATTCAAAATGCCCCTACCCATTTAGTTGCTTTTGTTATTTCTAGTATGGATCCTGAAGATCCAATTGCACATGTAGACTTAGAGGTGGCTTCCCTTTCTAGGATTAGTTAAAAATTTATATGCTTGCATCTCTTAAATGCTTTGTTATTTTGTGTTTATATTAGGCCATTTCATATGTCAATATACTTGTGTTTCCACACCTAAAAGTTTTTGGACAGCATTTTCTAATTATAATTTGTATAGAATTTTGGAGTTGGAAGATCTAAGGTTATGACCTTGAGGCATGCCTTCCTTTTGTAAATTTCGAACTTTAGGGTTTGGTTGCAACCTTCTATAATATAAAAGCCTAACCATTATTGTGAACAAAAAAATATGTTTCTGTTTCTCTTGTCTCTCATTTCTAAGACTTGTAACATTTTGAAAACCCATTCTTGTTTTCTCATTCCGGGGATATCTACGCCATGATATTAGTTTTTGAGATAAGATTAGGTAATTTTATTAATGTCCACAAATGATAAAGAAATAGGCCAATGGGATTAGAAATTACAATGAATGGGTATTAAATAATGGGAGTGTCTAGAACACTCCCAAAGCTAAATTGTTATCAAAATAGAAGAGATATGAATGGAAATAAAAGGAAGAGGAGAACAAGAACTAGGCAAGCCTTACAAAGTTACAAGTTGGGGAGGCCCTAGCTCTGCATCAACGTCATAAGTGGAAGTAAAAGTAGAGGAAGAGGAGGGAGAAAAGGTTGTTGAAGAATGTAACTAATGTTGGTCTTCATAATTGTATTTAAGTCATGATGTAATGTATTTGTCAAAAGAAAGAAAAATAAATTTTATTATAAAATAAATTGATTTATTAAAGCATGAGTTTCATGCTTGGGTCAGTAGGTTATAGGTCAAAGCCTCCATTGTAGGCTTCTAGGGTTTATGTTAAGTGTCCCTGTCCATGTCATAATGTAAAAGACCCTTCTTGGGCTTCATTTGTCAAGAAAGGAATTTATTTTAATGTAAAATAGGTCAATTAGGCCTCCTCCACCAAGTTGGCCTAATTAAGGGGCAAAATCTCCTATATAAAGGCAACAACTTGACCTTATTTGAAGCACTTACTCAACAAGTTCAATCTGCAACTTCTGGGACGAGAGTGCGAAATTCAAGGGACAAGGAGGAAAAAGCTAGTGAAGGAGAAGAAGGTCTTCATCAAGCACAAAAGGTCGACATTCTCTCTCTTTCTCTCACACGTGTGAAGCTGCTGAGTTGCTGGAAGGGCCAAAATTGAAGTCCTGAAGTTGGGCCGGAATTCTATTGTTGGGGGTCGAAATTCTGGATTGAAGTTGTAATTGTGAAGCTGGTAATTGGGTACTTTGGCAAGGATCATCTATAGGAAGGAAGGGCTAACTTTGTGGAGCAAGAAGGTCTTTTGGTCTAGGGTCTTGGTCTATCTCAACTTGAATTTGCTAGTGGAAGAGTTTGACTGGGTTTTCCCCTATAGAGGAGTTTTAGCCCTGGCTGAGTGCCTACATTTGGTGTCTTTGATCTTCGTGTTTTGCTTTTGATAATTGCTTGATGAAACAAAGATAAAAGAAGAACATAAGAAAGTTCATAAGAACACAAAGATATCACAAGTAATTATCAACAAAAGAAAATCTTTCTACCTTTCTGATTTTCTAACAAAAGTCTCCCTATCCTCATCAATAAATGTGAAGTGGTCAATGCAAAGCTTGGTAATATTGTTTGAAGAGTGCTTGGGGTTGAGGGGTCCTTTTTGTACAATGCTAGGAGTTGTAGGGAGAAGAGGAGAGAGGAGTGTTAAAATACTTGTCTCTCCTAACATTTGAGACCAAGGGGAAGAAACTCGTGATGGAAGTTTGACTATTTGAGCTGACTTGTGAGGCCATATGCTATAGTGAGTTGGTATGGCTCCTAGGTCTTTGTAGAGGTGATGTGTTTACCAACCATATGAGGGTACGTCTATTGACATAGATAAATATTACCATCCATTTCACAAGTGGGGGGAGTGGTTAGCATAGCACTTAGCACCGCCACTAACAAAGATAGGTCCAAATAAAGAGGTAATGTTCGTAATGGCACTGGCATTAGATAAACCTAGCAAAGTCTCCCCTATGGATCATTTCATTGCCTCTCAGACATAGAAGGTTAGGAGTCTATAATTAGAGCAATGAAAGAAGGTTACAAACGAACCATTAGGGTCCCAAAACAAGCAACTAAACCTCATCCATTTCTCATAGCATATGGGAGGTTTGAAGACAAAGTATTCCTCAAGCTCAATCTCTTGGACATGGCACATTTGGCATATCCTGTTAGACCTTGTGATGTTGTTGTCTCTCTTGAACCATAGGGTATGTAAGCAAACTTGCAGCTCATTGAGTAGGATCTTGATGCCATGGATGAAATGATGTTGAATGTAGTTGGGATGGACAATGAGACCGTCCTCCATTTGCATGAAGTGCTTATGATACATGTCAATAAATTCCATACTTTATTACATTCATTTATGACATCTTTGTGAACTTGAGGAATTATTGTGCCATAGTAATGACATCCGTTAGCCTCACTCACTCACATACCCTTTATAATTGCAGACTTCATATCTCCATCTTTGGTATACATGGATTCAAACATAAAATTAGTGACCATTTTGGAGAGGAGAACTAATGTCATATGCATTGAAGCATGTGTGTATAGCCAATGATAGTTCAACAAGTTGTCCATTTGCATGCACATCTATTTCTCATAAAATAACCTACTTCCAGAACTATTAGTGCTCCCATATGTATCCTAAAGGCATATCTCATATTTCCTAAGGGTAAGAAAAAGAAGGCAGTTGAAAATTCACATGAAAACAATTTGATTCTCATTATACAATGGCATTTAAGAGGAAAACACACTTCAGAATCTTTTTAGATTCTACACACATTTCATAATTAACATGAAAATGAATCTTGGGTAAAGACTAAAGTGTCTTATAGCCAGAATTACAAATTCATTTTATAAACTAATTTCAGAAAAATAAAACCATGATTCAATAGAACAAATTTAACCATAATCACAGGGTAAAAACCTTAGCAAAATGTCATGCACGGAGTGCACATTATTCACACATTAAATACCTTGAGAAATAATTATAAACAGTGACATGGTCATAGGTTGATATGATAAAAAATTTACATGTTCGGATTGCACTATATTTGGACATCCTCCCCTAGCTTGTAGTTATATTTTGAGTTGGAAATAACCTTAAATAATGATAGGGTATGAGGTTAGAAGACATTGTAGAAGCTTCCTATCAAGTTAGAAATGTCTTCTTCAAGTTGATGGCAATCTCTTGAAACAATCTTCCAAGCATATTAGATGTCCCTTGCAAACTTCAAGAAAAAAGGACAAGTGAAAAGTCTTCCATGAACAACATAATGAATATATGTCAGTGGTGATGGATAAAGTGGACTTATTAACTCATGGCTTCTATATAATTTTAGCCAAGGTCCATATGGTCTCACGGGATTTGTTCTCTTTGGCAAACTAATGAAGTGTTCTACAACCATAGGGTGTTAAAATTGTACAGATAAAAGTGCATAACAGTTGGCCAAACTCCAAATGCACCTAGCTTCTTTGCTGATGTGTCCATGTGATTCACCACTGCTTGGTTTTAAGGGAACAATAAGCTTGATATGATGGACTACATGAAGTAGGTAAAATCTCTAGTGAATTCCCATTCAGGTCGGTCACTCATATTAAAAATGGTCGAAATATTTAACTCAAGCCCTAGTTGAGGGTTATCTGACACTTATTCCATTATGCAACCTACTAGCCCTAGGTTGGATTTTCACTTTGAAGTTTGGATGAGTATATTATTCTAGTTTCATGGATTTTATGAAGGACACATTTCAATCTTGCAAAGAGGCACTTACATACTTTAGTAGTACATTTTAGCATTTACTTTTGCGTTAGTCAAATGATAAGAGCATGTGGGTGCTAATGTGAGAAGACATGCATGATATTAGTAGATTGAACATTCTTGAAAGGAATAAAGGTGCAGTTACAAGAATTAAGGCAATGGGGAGAGTAATTTCATGAAAAGACTGAGGTCTTGCGTTTCTTTAGAAGGTAGGGGAGGGTTTCGAGTTTAGGTAAGGTTTTGAATGAAAGATCAACATAGTGAGGCTCTTTAGTCAACCTTGTAAGGATTTGATCACTCTTCTATTGAAGGGTTTATCTTGAAAGGTTAATACTACTTAGATAATGTCTTGTGCCAACTTTATTTGGTCCTCCTTGCACTTTATACCATCCGGTGTGATTATATCCTAATAGATGTAGGTAGATGGGGGCCAACATATTACCTATGGGTCACTTTGTAAAGACTGGGTAAAATGTTGCTCTTGCTATGTAATATTTCTGAAATGTGAAGGATTTACCTTGGAATGATGGTATCTATTTGCTTCAAGCCTCACTATTTTAGTTATAACAAGGTTCAGTGTTGTTAGCAGTGCCTTATAGAGGATCTTATGAGACATTTTTGATCGACTCAAGCTTTCGGTCCACAGGAGCCATCAACAATCACTCTATTTTAGATTTAACAGTGGGACAGAAACGTCTTGCCACACACTATGGAAGACTTATTCAACTAAGAAGCCATTTGTGAGTATTTATTCCACTGCAGTTGCCGAGGGCTCACACTTGGCCCCACCTGTTTTCACAAACATCAGCATACACAAGCCTGAGCACAAGCACATGCATGTCATTGCATAGAATTGAACCTGGTTGGGGGTGATAAAAGCACCATGCTTTCACCAACCTGAGAAGCCACTATTGACAATTATGTGGATTTATATTCTTTTGAATAATTTGTTACCTAGAACGCATTTCAAAATCAATGGAATGTCCTCTATCAATTTTCATATTTTAGTGTTCTTAATTATTTTTTTTGTTATTCAATTTTACCTGAAGTTACTTTTAAAATTGTTTGACTTGCTATTGCACAGGATCATCTCAAGGGGGATCAACAATTTACTTTGGATGCAAAAGAACATAAATTTCTTCTAGCTTTTGTTTCAACAGTTACACATCTATTCAAGAAACCAGGTAATTTAATCAGCCTGGTAAATATTATATTGGTTGTTTTAGTGATTTTTAGAAGTTTTTTGGCAATTAAGTTATTCTAGGGCATGAATGGATCAATATGGTTCAGTTGAATTAATCCTTATTGTTAAGTCGACAAAAATAGTCTAGGAATAAAAGGCTTACATTCTTTTGTTCTTTTGAAAAGTAATTGTGTCATAAGTGATAGCATTAGGCATGCTTGTGTCTCATACGAATATGACCATTATTTACATGCAATAGACTTGAATATGATTACACACATGCTGGATTATTTAGTTGGTTGGTCACTTACTAATTTTTCCTATAGTATCCTTAGCGTTCTATAGGTTGGATTCTGCATGCTTCCCATGCTCTTTGAAATTGAGAACATTATTGGGAATGCCCATTGCTGTCTCATATGTGCCCCCAATACTTGGGGACTTCACTAGAGATGCTCCTTGCAAAAATGGGATGCTCCCAATAATTGGGGGTATTGTGGGACGCCGCCTCCTCATAAAAACACACAAAATAAAAACAACAATTTTTGTTTTTCTTTAAAGCAAGGTGAGGGTGGTGGACCCTCACCTTGCCTTATAATCTCTATAGAACCCTTCCAGACCCTAATTTTTGTTGCTTCTCACCTACAACACACTAGTTTTATAATTTATTACATTATGAAGGGTGAATTTGGATGTTTGGGAACAAAAAGCTTCAGAAACAGAAAGTGGGAACAAAAGGGATTTTCTGTTATATTCCAAGTGCATTTCAGGGTTAACAAGCATTGTATTAGTAAAACCTTGGAGAAACATCAACTTTTTTGTACTTTTATTTTAAAATTAATCTTTGGTTGGAAAGGTATGAAGAATGATTAAATTTGAACTAGGGGTTGGTTGTCTTCGGGTTCACATTCTCATAGATGATATTGATTGTTACCTGCAGTACATAGATGCAGAGGATTGAGTAGAGGCTAATTGAGTGTGACTGGTGACTTGAGCATTGCTCTTTTTCTCAATTTTTTATTTTTTTGTTTTGATTGTCTCAACTCTGTACCAATGTTGCAAATATCGTGTTGATGTATATATGTCTGGAGTCCAGGAAAGAATTTATTGGAAATGTTGACAAACATAAAAGACACAAAAGTATTCATTTAAAAAAAATCTGAAAAAACGACATCAAATAATCACATTGCTACATAAATATGAAAAAGTTGACATTACGATGTATAAGATGTCAAGTGATACATCAGACATCAATGCTGAATCACATAGAACTACATCAAAAATGTCATAAATGTATCTCATCATCATGATTCCTACACTGATTAACATACTTCTGATTCCCTCCATCTTTTTTACATGAAGAGATAATTGCTCTTCCTATGGAAGAAGAAGGTATGGGAGTTGGAGTGGAAGTGGAAGTGGAAGTGGAACATCTTCTACTAGCTACCTTTCTATGTGGCTCACTCTCAATCTCCTCCTCCTCCAAAGTTTTTCTGGAACATCCTCCTCTACGATCCCCTTTTTTCCCACCTCCTTGAGCTAATTTTCTAACCATTTAATTGCCTCCTTCCATGATATGCCTTTTAGTCTCCACCCTCTAGTTAGTGGTGGTGTCAATCCCATCCAGCAAAATGGCATTCATGTTGCTTCGCCCATGGCTAGATTATGTAGTTACATAGATTGTCATTAAGGCTCTGAGATTGTAACTTGTATGAGGGTCATAATAGATTTAATGAGCGTTGAGGTATAAGGAAATTACAAACATTAGAGGGTGATAGGTCAAATTATAGTAATTTTAAATTTGTTTGAAGATTTCTTACCTTTTTTTTTGTTTTTCTATGCTGTTCATGGACCCTGGAGATTGTTGACCACTATGTCCACAGATATTTGTGCCAGGCAGATCCACGTGAAGGGATCACTTCTTGCTGGCTCAACCATGAAGCCTGACCCCGAGAGTGTCGAGAGAATTGAACCTGTGACCTTTCAATAGCAAAGGTGCTTTAACGATAGGGACTCGACCAATTGAGCTAACCCTCGGGGCTGAAAATCTCTTGCTTCTTGGCATGCATTTTTTCAAACACACTCCAATTGCACTTGCAATGTGAAGAGCTAAAAATTGTTTAAGCAATTGAATGGCAAGTCTTTGTAAATTTGGTACTCATTTGCATAGGTTGTCCACCAAGCTGTAAAATAAAAAAAGAGAAAAAAGAGTTAAATTATATTCCATATAGTACCAAAGAGGATGTAAAAGAAAAACATTGAAATTTGAAACAAAATGAAACTTAGCTAGATTTTAGTCTTCCTGTCTTGAACCACCACTTTTGCTTTGGTTGACAAGTACACTACCATTAGAACTATTATTTCCATGGGTTGGAATTTACATCAGATGGATGTAAAGACTGCTTTCCTCAATGGTGTGATTGAGGAAGAAGTGTACATAGATAGAGCCAAGCCAGAACAAGGACAAAGCCGAGGTAGAACAAGGCAAAATTTTTAATCCTCAAAACCAAATCAGAACTGCTTCAATGACCTGTGACAAAACAAGGGAAAAGGGTGACTATGTAGGATGGGATCACCTCCACCGAAACTAGTCAAGGAAGAGAAAGGAGTCTTAAAACCCTCACAGACCCAGACTCAAAAAAATCAGAGACAAATAATCCAATCCAATGATGCTCATATGATTATAACCCTATTGTATTTATATATTTTTCTTGAGGGGATTTTTCTCTTTAATAATTAAGAGGGATTCATGGAAACCCCCAAGTTTGGGCTTTTTGCCCCAGCTGCCCCAAAACTTGCCCCCTGTTGCCCAAACATTGGAAATTTTGGGTTTTTCCCCTTTACCAAAAACTATAGCCTATAGGGATTGATAGGTTATTTCGTCCTTTCGTAGGCAATTAATTCAGAGGGAACATTACAAAGAACATATGGCACACATATTACATATGTTTTCATGCCAGATTTCATCATTAGTTATTGTTAGAATATTGGAAGAATTGACTGAGGGTAATTTTCGCCTCATTTGGTAAGAGTGGTGTTGAGGCCATAGTTTTTCTTACCATTTATATCTGCAAGTAAAAATTGTTTATCAAATAATCTTGTAATGCGATGTTTGCTGCAGGCAAACCAAATTACATAACTATTCTGCTACATTGAGACTTGGGTGTTTATGTGTATAGTAAAGTTGAATGATGCAGGAGAGGAGTGCAATGAAGGCATCCTCATTAGAGAATCTCTTCTGACGTATATCCACATAAACATGGGATCAATATAACATCCACTATGCAAACCTCTATTGATCTTTATGCACATAAATCAGGAATAAATGCAAGTGACGAGGTGCAACCATATAGATCCTCGGTTGTACTTGATTGCAGATGAGACTTGCCACACCCCTTGAACCTTGAAAGCCATCATATTTCTTTGTCTCCTTATCAAAATGTTGAGATCTAAGTGTAACTGGTGATAGGAGGCAAAGGATGCTCTGGTCTCTAGTGAGTCTTGAAAAGAAGAAGCCTAAATATTGTCTTTGATCATGCATGTAGGGCAACACAACATAATGAGATCCCCTTATAATGTTTGTTTTCAGTTTCAGCCTCATTTGCTGTGCCAATTTCCAAGGATGGGTCCATCCCACTTTATTGCAATCCCGAACCATATAGATCCTCGGTTGTACTTGATTGCAGATGAGACTTGCCACACCTCTTGAACCTTGAAAGCCATCATATTTCTTTGTCTCCTTATCAAAATGTTGAGATCTAAGTGTAACTGGTGATAGGAGGCAAAGGATGCTCTGGTCTCTAGTGAGTCTTGAAAAGAAGAAGCCTAAATATTGTCTTTGATCATGCATGTAGGGCAACACAACATAATGAGATCCCCTTATGATGTTTGTTTTCAGTTTCAGCCTCATTTGCTGTGCCAATTTCCAAGGATGGGTCCATCCCACTTTATTGCAATCCCGAATCAATGCTCTACCAATACAGACATGTCGTATTTATTGTTCGTCAACCTAGATCCACCTTTTTATGTCTGTTACCCTGGGTTATAACTTATATGTTTTTAACTTTTTAGTGGTTGTAGAATGCTCTGCTTTGATAACATCTTACCATATTTTAAGTACGGACAGTGAATGAAATACAATGCATGCTAAAAATGTGGAAACACCATTTTTTATCACTTTTGAAAATCTTGTCTTTATTATCAAAATTATATTCACTAAGGTTCAAATTTGTTGCAAATAAATGTTGAGGAGGATAAAATAATGTGTTTTCTCTGTCCAAATTGACATGGAACTGTAATTGATGATCGAAAATATGACTTGTATCTGAAAATGAGTATGAAGAAATCAAAATATTATTATTAACTGAGGTTGTTTGTGAATATCAGACAGACTTATGCCTTTTCTTTGGTTGTAGAAAGTGATATGCGTGCACTGAAAGCACTTATTTGGATAGTGTATATCCCAATATTGAAAAGCACCTCCATTGAAAATTTTGTCTTGCATAATCAGGTAAGTTGCAAAGATAATCCTATCTTCCATACATCATAAATGTTTCATGATATAGCCTTTCCTACATATTTTGAAATTTATGAAGCAATTTTATTAGGTTGCAGAGGCATTGGCTGCAATTGCCATTGAAAGAGATTCCTGGGGTGACTTGGAAGTGACCCTGGTACCTTACTGTTTGACATCAGTTGTATCTTCAGTTGCTTCTGAGCCGCAAGTCCTTTCATCCCCTGATTTGCAAAATGATGCCTGCCCCTCGATTTTGGGAATCATAACCTCTTTGAGATCTTTAGATCTGAAGGAGGAACATCTAGAAATTGAAAATGGGTTTTTGCCTGTGGCATGCCAGCTACTGGCAACATTATTGCAGGCAGCTTTGAAGGTGTTGAGTTCTAACGAGGTTGGAATGCCACTAAAGGATATGTATGAGAGGGTTAACTCATCTGCAGGAAAATTTGCGAGGCAGATGGTTTCAGATCTCTTGGACCCAACATTAGATATGCTTTCACAATGTTCAGATTACAAAGTGCGACAGTGTGCAATGACAGTGCTTTTACCACCTATTTTGAGGACAGTAGATACATTTGCATCATTTGAAATGTGTTTGCCTGGGGGACTATCTGTCAATTCCAGGTAATCTGATTGTATCTGATTGCTGTGTTGTTGGATTATTATTCTAAGAAAATGAACAAATGTTTAGTGAACAAAATTCTCTAGCAAAATGTAAATCATCCCTGCTTAAAATTTTGGACTTTATTATTCTCTCTTTAATTTTCTGTGTAGGCTTTAGAAAAACCCTTGTCAATTAGAAAGGGATCTGAAAAATTGTCTGCAGGGTACTTGTCATGCAGAAGGTATGGAGCTGCTGCAAGTGTTTGTTTTCACAAGGATCACTTGAGCGCCGAGATGCATACACAGCTTTGTCTGCATTTGTGGAATTCATGTTGTCGTCTTTTCATGATAAGGTTGAAGTTTCTGGAGACAAAATTGGTTCTAATGGGTTTGATGTACGGTCAGAAAAGGAATTCTGGGAAGAACTTAGAGCAGGTTTGGTAAGTCTTGTTAGAATGTAACATGCAGATATATTAGCAACAATCTATAATGTAAAGGGGATTTATAACAATTTACCTTATGGTGTTTTTGCCTTTACAAATTTCTTACCAGGTTGATGAAGAAAATCTGACACGGAAAAAGGCATTACATGTTCTGAAGGTCGCTTTAGGAAAGATGTCACTATTAGCAAGCAATGCTGATTGTCATAGTAGGGATGATGGATTGAAGAAGAAGAATATGCAAGCAAATGGTGACAAGGATAATGAAAAGAAAGTGGCTGTTCATCATAAAACAAAGAGGGATAGATGGGCTGACATGGAGGCAAAGTCCTTAGGTGTAGGGGTGGTCAATAAAGGACAAGTCACTGACTATTGGCAACGCTGGGAGGCTTTCATTCTTTTGTATGAAATGCTTGAAGAGTATGGTACCCACTTGGTTGAGGCAGCTTGGACGCATCAGGTAAGTTTTGTAAACCTTCTCATGTAATCAGTGTCCAACAGTCACAAGGTTTTCTGAAAGGTTGCATGGATTTCTTAGTGTGATGATAGGCTTCATGTTAGTTTGACAAGGTTCTTGATCTTTTAGCTCTACGTAAGTCAACTGAGCTTAATGTTATCTTTTTTATTCTTTTCTTTCCAAGCACATGGAACATAAAACTAGATTTATTTTCAATTGACAAAACTATTTACTTGTTAGGATATCAGCTCAACCCAGCAAGATTACTGGGGTCCTGTTATGGTAGAACCAATGTTTTAAAAACCACTTGAACCGAAACTGGAACAGTCTGTTTGGCTGCTTTGACCCTAAAATCCTTTGAACTGCTTAGACCAGTTGGTTCAACTTGTTCACCAATGGGAGGACTGGCATATTATGGAGTCACCAATGAAGGGTAAATCGATAAGTGGATAAGGAGTGACCCAAATACTCCCTTTCCAGAAGAGGTTGAAGAATAGAGCTTGCTTGGTTTCTAAGCAAGTTACAATGTCTTCTAGGAGAAGGATGGGAGGATTTGAGGGTTTGGTTTAGGGCATATGACTTGTGAAAGAGTTTCCCAACCTCTAAAATCCTTGTTGAAATTGGTACCCCAGATGGTTCTTGAAGAATTATCTTTCAAAGGAATGGGACCACATGGGACCGAGTGGACCCAACCTAGGCTAGGGGGAAATAATTTAGCAACCAATGATGTTCTTAACCCAAACAAGGAGTAGGAAAGGATCAAAGAAAGAATTTTCACTTGAAGGTGTTGAATTGATCCTATGAGGCACTAGCCTTGGGGATACTAGGGCAAAATTTGATCTTGGAGCTAGGGCTTGGCTTTTCTCACAACTCCACCGTCGGAATGGCTTCAAAATTGGAGGAGGCCTTGAGGAGACACCAATGTAGGAGAGGCTAGGAGATCGAACTTTTTGGAGGGCTACTTTGTCGGGAAAATGATGTCCTAGGTGACCCAACTCAGCTAGACCTAGGAAAAGGTGAAAAAGAGTTGATTTTAGGCGACAACCTCTTGGTAGATCAATGCCTTAATCTTGGGAGAATGAAATCTATGATAAATATGAATGAAGACCTTTGGTTCTTAGTCAAGGAGGCCTCAAGACTACTTCGCTAGCCTTCTAGGTCAAAGAGAAGCAATCTTGCAAGTTGTAGCTTTTATACTTTGATGTGCGAAAGGTGATGGCTTATCAAGATGAATTCGTTGATAGAATTATCCCTAGGAGATTTCATTCAAATTACATGGCCCATACATTGGGAGATGTTATATAGAGACAAAATTCCACAAATTAAGCAGTAAATGCATGCAACAATTAGCCTTAAAAATAGCGAAAATCCCAGTCCAATGTATATGACAAAGTAAAACAAGAATAACATTAAAAGCATGTACTTACATGTAATAAAACATATCCAACCATCCACAATTTGACAATAGAGAAGCTCCAAGATAAGATAAACCAAATCCACACATCAAAATTCATCCATAAAGCTCCAATTCATCCAACAAGAAAAATGAAGTAGAAAAATAGAAGTAAATTGTACGCTGAGACTGGTATTCACAATTGAATTGGAATATTTTTATTTATTAAAACCATGATTGATGATTTACATGGCCATGGCGGTTCTCCATATATAGGAGTTGACTGGCCATGCCAATTAAGGGACATGTCTTTTAGACTCATGTCCTATCACTAACTTAATTAACTAGCTTAATGTTAAGTTATTTATAAAATTATTGATATTTTAATTTTTTTTTTTCTTTTATTTTTATTAAAACCTATGTATATCTTATTTATGAATATTTAATTCATAACATTGTCTTCCCCTTAAAAATGCTTTGTCCTCAAAGCATGGGTAACGCTAGATGTTGCTGAAGGAAACCTTCTGATTCCCAGGACGAATCTTCCATTAGGGTAGCGAGTATACCTTCTGAAGTGGAGATAGATAAGTAAACTGTACGTTGAGACTAGTATTCACAATTGAATTGGAATATTTTTATTTATTAAAACAATGATTGATGATTTACATGGCCATGGCGGTTTTCCATATATAGGAGTTGACTAGCCATGCCAATTAAGAGACATGTCCTTTCACTAACTTAATTAACTAGCTTAATGTTAAGTTATTTATAAATTTTTGATATTTTAATATTTTTTATTAAAACCTATGTATAACTTATTTATGAATTATTAAATTCATAACAAAAAAGTGCGAAATTCTCAAGAGAGAGAAGAGATCCAATCCAAAGTGATGATGAGAAAATGAACTCATCTCACTTGTATTTATACACTAACGAGGAGTTCGAATTAGTCTCCTTGGCCTAAATAAGCCCCAAAAATAAAATAATGTGCTAACAATCTAACTTTTGGTGACAAGTCCACCAAACTAGCTCACCGATGAAAGAGTATGCCTCTTAAGAGGTCAAATGATGAACAATACATGTTGTAGGGCCCTCCAAGAGGCTTGATGAGGTCCATGGGTGCCATAATGAAGAGTAGGACCCTTAAAAGTGATGGACAAGGGGTTGGCCCCTTGTTCTCCAAACAATAAACTTGTGGTGCTCCCAATGGGTGTGGGGGGCACAACAATAACCTCATGGTTCTCCAAATGAGTCGAAGATGCCTGTAGATTGTTTGCAAGGGCTTTGATGATGGTGTCAGGGATGCCACATCATCCTACAAGTCCTGGGTCAGCTGCCAAGTGCATGGTACATTTGTGTGGCCGACTGGGCAAAGGTGAACCAGGTGCATCTTTCTTGTCCATGGGAGTATCGCAAGCATCTCTGACCATCCTCGAGGATGCATGGAGTGTTGTATACTGTTGTGGAGGTCCATGGCTCTCAACGCACACCCTTCATGTGCCAGTGTAGCTCTTTGGAGGATTATGACCCCATATAGGGATACCAAACCCAAGATGGAGACCATCTGCAATCTTGCATAAGATCCAATGCGTCCCCTAGCCTTCCAGTACAACAAGTCATTAGAGAAATCGAGTAAATGAGTTTACCAACCATGGACCACAGGTGGGGACTTCATAATGGTCTGCCCTTCCATAATGGTCTTCAGGATGTGCCAATGTCTCCTAACTCCAAATGGTTTTAACCAAGTATCGTATAAGGTGGTTTCTTCTTCCAAAGGGGATGTAATGTTTAAGGTACATCCTTCAAAAGGTGGTGGCATGTGACAGATAAGTGAATGAAGTAGGGGATGAGAAGGGGCAACCCTAGGCCACATGCTAGGGTACAAGGGTAGCTAATAAAAGGGAAGCCCACACTTGGGTTTATAATGTATAGGAGGGAGCAATCGTGGTACATGAAGTGCCTCAATCTTGATTTTTCCACCCTTCTTTATATGCCTTTTGCCTTTTTATGATTTTCTTTGATTAACTGCTTAGGGCTCAAGGGGCAAGAGCATGATGCATAAGATATAGTAGTGAATACCCCCTTTTAAGGTAGGGCGGTTCATTGCCCACCAGGGGTTGGGGCAATCATGGGTTCTTATATTATGAAGGAGGCTCATATAACCTGTAGGAACCAGGGTGATGGCCATGATGATAGGGTAGAGCTCATGTATTGGCTTTTACCCATCTGCTAAATGTGTTTGTCCTAACCATCTTTTGCATTTTGTACATTTTCCTGTTGAATGTGGCCAAATATGCTTTTGTCTTTCTTTTTAGTTGCATCATTCCGGGCTTGACCCAAGGTGTGGGCAAGGGGAAGGGGCAAGCTAACCCTATGTGGACCCAGTGGAAGAATGTGGACACAGGTGGGAGAAATGATAAATGGGGTAATAATGAGTGGAAAGGGGGTAATATAAGCAGATAAGGGAGCGAGACCACACAACCAAAATCGGGGTTTCTCGTGAAATACCATCCCTAAAGCCAAATGGTTAGTAAAAGAGATCCCAAATCCCCCCATTAATCCATGCCCAAAAGTGTCCATGCTAAGCAAACTACAATACTCAATTACCATATGACAAGGCATACCTTTAGGTTCAGGAGGCCCACTTTCAAACATACGATCATGGTAGATGGGCGAGGGACCACATGGTTGGCTCAGTGGCAGAGAAATGGCACAATGAGCTAGCTAGTGGGTGTAAGGGGTTGTTGTTTGCTGGTTGAGGACCATCTTGGAGAAAAAATTTCTCCTAGGGATATCACCCAAAAAATGGTGGGTAACAAGACCCAAGCAAAGTCTAGGGTTTTGGGTGAAACTTAAAACAAAAGATCTAGACCAAGCAAGGGAGAAGAAGAGGATCAATGAAACGTGGATTTCGCTTAAATTGTAATGCAATGACCCTTGAGGAAGCCACTAACCATGGAAACCTAGGAACAAGAACGATTTTGGAGCTAGGGCTTGGGATATCTCCAAATCTAGCCATGGAAAGTGCTTCAAAATTTGTGAGGACCAAGAGAAAACCCCAGTGTATGTGTAGTCCAACTCGCTCTCAAAATGGATGGCTCAAATGAATTCGCTTGATGCCCTAGGAGACCTCTAGGGTTAGGGCTTAGAGAGTTTCGAAGAGGGGAAATAAAATTTCTTTGAGATGATCACCAAGACAAGGATCAATGCCTAGCCTATTGGGACAATGGAGACAAGCATGCTATTTATTTTTAGACCTTTTGCTTCATCAAGGAGTCCAAACTGCAATATGCAACTGGGAGGTGTTAGTTAGGTTACACAAGGAATTTACACTTCGTTTGCAAAGCTAGATGGAGTTTCAAGGTTGAATATTTCAAAGATAACTCCTGGGAACATTCACTCTTGTTGCCCAATGAATAACGAGAATACCAAGTGATTCAAGATTTTCGCATAAATTTAGAGCACAAGCAAAATCATGATGCAATATTCCATACATTAGACATATAATGAAAATTTCGCATAAAAGAGAAACTTACATGTCCAAAAGAGTATATCCATTCATCATATTTGCGAGAGAGAAGCTCCAAGATAGAATAACAACATTCCAAACATCAAAATGCATTAAAGGTTCTCCAATTCATCCATCAATAGGTAGTGTGAAATTCTCAAGAAGAGAAAGACAAATCCAAGTGATGATGGGGAATGAAATGAATCTCCCATCAATATATATGATCCTCCAAGGGGTTCAATTTGCCTAATTAGGCCTAATGATGACCCTAATAATAAAATAATGTACAAATAACAACCTTTTGGTGACAAGCCTGCCAAATAGCTCCATAAGATGAAAAATAAGCCTCTCAAGAGGGCTGAAATGCTAGACAAGTAGCTAGGAGGGATATTGGAAGGCCAAATGAAGTCCAAAATGTGCCAAAATGAATGGAAGGGCTCAAAAAATAATGATGAAGGGGGTGGCCCCTTGATTGCCAAGCAAATGACATGTGGTGCCCCAAAGTGGTTGTGGGGGCAAAAAGTCATCCTCATTGGTCTCCAACTGGATCGAACAAGCATGTATCCCATTTGCAAGGGATAGAACAATGATGCAAGCCCTCCCTTTGTCTCCCATGGTGAGACACAACCTCATCTGGGCCCTTGGATCAACTGCCAAGTGTGTGGTGCATGTAGCCGGCTAGGCAAGGTGGTTTAGGTGCATCATCATCATCAAACAAATGGAATACGAGCAAGCAATGAGTGGTGCTGAAGGATCTTATGGCATAGCTATCTACTCTCTGCTATAGTGGAGGCCCATGGCTCTTAACGCACACCCTACAAATGCCAATATGACCTTCTAGAGGGCTTGGACCCATATAGGGAGACCAAACCCCAAGGCGAAGACCCACCTGCAATCCTGTATAAGATCCAATGCATCTCCTCGCTTTCTAGAGCAACGATTCAATAGTGCATTTGAGCAAAAGAGCTTACAAATCATGGAACCAAGTGGCACTTCATAGTGGCATGCCCTTCCATAATGGGCTTTGGAGTGTACAAGTGTCTCCAAGTTCAAGTAGGGGGTTAATCAAGGACCATATTAAGTGGCTTCAACCTTCAAGGGAGTCACAAATCCATGATACATTCGTCATATGGCTGGTGTCATGTGATATAATGATGGAACAGAGTGGGGCATCAGGGAAAGGCTCCAAGCCACATACCATGTTAGAAGGGTCACAATGATGAGGGAGGCCCACACTTGGGTGTATAGATGTAGGAGGGAGCAATCGTGGTACAAGAGTTACACCGACAAGGGGAGGGGGAGGCTTACTTCTTGTGAACCCAATGGACAAATGTGGACCCGAATGGGAAATTTTGTGTTTTTGGTTGACCAGTTTTTTTACTTGTTCCGGTCCAATTCCTGGTTCATAGGGTTTTCTGGTTCGATAACTGGTTTGATTCTGATAACATTGCTTGTAATGATCCAAGTCAACAAGGTTGTCATGGATAGCAAGACTCACATAACTAGTTCTTTACAATAACTCAAGCATTCTTGTAAGCAAATAAGAATGAAACAAGTCTAATTCTCTTCCATTTGAGGACAGATATTCAATAATAAGCAAATAATATATATTAATTGAGATAAGTGATGAAAGTTTTAAACCTAAAGTATAGACTTCTTTGTGTCCTAATGCCTTGATGAAGTCCTTGCTTCTGGTTCAAACCAGGCTTTTTCCAAGGCTAAAGTAGGCAACTTGTTAGGGAAATATGCACTCCTTCGGGGCTTTTCCTCGTAATAAATATACAACCATAGACCTTGGTAGTACCTTGTTTGTAGAGACCTCATGCTCAATAACTAAGATGTGTTCTCTCAACACATCAAAAACAAACTCAAAATCAATGTGCGATAAGACCTCTCATAGTAACTCAATCGAAAAGTTTAAGCTTGAAACAACACTCGCACAAAACTGTAGCCTTTTCTTTGGCGGATAGGCCCCTAGCAAACATCAACACCTTTGGCCCACAGGCTATGGTGTGAATCTACACTTCCCACCCTCAGTCTATGACTTTACGGTGTGGATTGGGACTACATTTCAATACCTCTGGTCCACAGGCTATTGTGTAGATTCACTGCTGCAGTGTACTGCACCATTGACAACCTTTCTTCCATGTACAACCTTCTATGTACAACTGGAAATAGGGAAAATACCTCCAGCCCGGAGGCTATGGCATTTTAATCTACTCACCAAAATACCACAACTGGTCAGGACACCACTGCATTGTTCTGAAATAACAGCTCTTAACAACCCTTTCCTTCCCAAAGTTCTCACACAAGGGCTGTCTCACAAGGCTTAAGGTCTCAAATCCCTAAACAAAGGGACACAACAACAATTCCCAAAGCTGATGCAAAATCTCCTAAATTCCAACACAAAGATTCCAGTTCAACACAGGTTTACGTCCCTATAATATGGTCCCCCAAATAGAAGCTATTTCTCTCCATAAATAGGTTATAGGTAGTTTTGTTTAGGTTACGTAAGGATAGTTCTCATGATAGGCAGTCCGCAAGGTCACATTACTAGCCCTTGGGGCCAGAATCCCTAAAAGCACTTTACACCAAAATATTTACCCACTAATAATAAAAATTGTCATTTATTCCCCCACATGGGTAACCTATAGTCATCTCAAGTGCAACAGCAAAGTTTGAACAAGGGGTCCCTCTTCTAAAAGTGCATAAATCTCAGCAGCCAAGAATATTCATTGGGGTTGCTCCCAACATCTAAGAAGTGTCAATGCGGGTCTCGAGAATACATTGTGCGATTCTCAATGGTAACCATAATACCAGAAGTGCTAAGGGCAAGATTCAGGCTGCTCCTAACATCTGAACCTGTGCGGGTACTAAAGCTAGTTCATGAATACATCTCTCATTATCTTTTAAAAATAACCATGTGTATCATACATACAATATCAACTTATCAAATAATTTTAATCATGTGCAATGAAAAACACCATCATGCATCATAAGTCTAAGCATCATGTAATGATCAGAGTCTAATCATAAGCTAAGTGTCAAAGTCCCAACTGCTGTGCCCAGAAGGGGTGTTACATTTAGTGTAGAAAGTCCCATGTCCCTGAAGCAAGTTCAAATGGACTGTGTTATGATGCAACAGTGAACAGCTATTCAACTTGATGATGACAGATCAAATGACAATCAGTGTAGCAGTTAGAATTAAAAAACAATATAAATTTTAATCTAATTTACTTGATGAATGAAAACATATTCAGTGAATCAGCACCCTATTTTTTCAGAATATGTAGGCACTTGGTAAATGATAGATATGATGGACATGCACAGTAGTGGTTAGACAGTAGACTACAATGTAAATTATTTAATTGGGTTACTTTATAAAGGAAAATGTATACAGCACCCTATCGTTTTAAGTTGAAAAAATGGATACCTGTCAACCATAGCTTGTCACATGCCTATATATGACGAGAAGAAATCTTGAATATATTGCAGATATCTTTATTATTGCCCAGTATAGAAGGTTGGAACTCTGGAATCCAGCATGCTGTGGTATGGGATCATCAAAGTGAGATTGAACATGTGGATGTAACATTTTTATGGATGACTGTGCTATGGCAGCGTGGATTTGACCATGGAAATCCACAAGGTAAATGCCTAGTCTGAGATTTACCAATATTATTTGTATATTATTTCTTTAATTAAAAGAGATAGAAAAAATGCTGTTTTGATTTGGATGAGCTTTTTTAGTAGATGTGTTTCTCTTTCTTGATGCATTTTATGGTAAAAGGGATCTTCACTATTACTAACATGTATGTTGCAGTTCGTCGATTGATTATGCAGTCGTTTTTGGAGCTTGATTGGACAAAACTTGGAAGCATTGGAGTACTTGTTCCACAGTGGTTTGTTCTAGGCCCATTTATACAAGCATTGAATGATCCAGTACACCATAAAGATTTTGGTAAGATCTCTTGTAACTCTTATGCTTTTGACTCACTTATTCACAGCCATAGATTTAGTCAAATCAAGATAAAGGACTTGTTATGAATGTCTGATGTGCTACTGTCTATTCTTTGTACCTGTCCATTACGTAGTGAAAGTGATATGGATTAAATTAGTTCTTGTCAGGCACAAAGACTTTAGGTTCACCTCTGAGGCTGACAAACTTCAACATCATGTTACAATAAATACCTTTGAAGCTGAAGTTATGGATGTACATTTCATAAATACTAAGCAGAAACCTCTTAGAATGGATTAAGGCTGAAATTAAACTCCAGACAATATTTCAAAATTCACATTAAGATGGTTTAGTTTTGTGTTCACTTATTTCTGTGAGAGTAATGCTATGACATAATGTTAATGTGGTATGGATCACTAGGTGACCTAACTTGGTGTTAGTACACTAAGTTAGTAGGGAATAAAGTTATTACGACCTAACTTTATAACTAGGGTTATGTTAGTAATAAAGTTTGTTAACTTAGAAAATTTCTGGACAACAGCAGTTCATACAAAACAGAAATTTCCACCTCTTTCCTAAAAGCTTCCCGGACCTTACCCCTGTGAATTTTCGACTTTAGGGCTGTTATGAAATCTAAATATAACAGCAGCAAAAGCAACAGACAATATTTCAACCCTTAACAACCCCAATCCACTAGACAATTCAACATATAAGATGCCAATGTGAGTCCGATAAGCTTCATTCCTCTGGGCAGCTATGACAGCTGTAAACACAGTAGCAAATCTGTCCACACTTCTTTAATTATGATGTCAAGTCACTTAACACATTCACCCCTAACTTATGTCAAATCAGCAAGTCATATGATGAGAGCTGTAAATTACCAAAACATGGCGAAGTAGATTGCTGTAAATCAAATCTGCAATTTACACAAGTATTGGACTGCAGGAAGATTCATTAATATGCTTAAAGATTGAGTTCATGTACATACCATAGCCTTAATGTAAGTCCGATGCAATCCTCTAGCTCTCCAAAATCCTAGGTAGGGAAAACAATGAAAATCCTATCTCAGCTGAGGAGATCCAACAAGCATGCATCACACAAGCATGTCATCCAAGGCAAGATGTCTTCTCTTCTTCACTTCAACAAGTACAACCTAGGCTTTCTTCTCAAAATGCTAATCTTCAAGTCTCCAAGGGATGAACTCTAACTGTAATCTACAAGATGCTCCAAGAAGCTTATCAAACCCCAAAGACTTTGAGAGAGAGATCAAAGTACAATATAAGATCTGATGAAGAGAGTGGAGTAGTGTGTCCTCATGATAACATCTTTACACAAGAATGAACAAGAATGAGAAGTGAGTAAAGGACTTTCTCCTTCCTCTTTATATATGAGAGGTAAGGTGGTCCAACAATATATGTTTCAGCCTATGCCCTTACAAGTAATGCTTGGACTCGACAATGACTCGGTTGGCCTAGGACTTGGAAAGAGTTAGTGATTCATAAAAGACACGACAAATACAAGGAATCCTTAAATAATTATGGTAAATTTTGTGCACAAAAAATTGTGTGAGTTTGATGGCAAGTTCGAGGCAAGTATAATGAGTTTGTGGCGAGTCTTGGCTAGTTTGTGGTGAGTTTACTACGACTTTGGTGAGTGGTGAGTTTAGATGAGTACTCACCCCAACCAAGAATTGGCAAGACTCACAAGTCTTAGTTGAGCCGAACTACACTACAAGCAACCTACAATAACACCTATAGGCTCACACATATAGAGTGCTAGGCTTCAAGGGTACACGATGAAGCTCCAAGGTGATGTCCACAAGAAAGGCTCCAAATGCGAGGGAACTTTACAAGGTTTGTCCAACACTCCTCCCACAAGCCTTTAATGACTCCAATAAACCTCCTAGACCACGTACTCCGCTGAGTCTAGTCCCCTTGCATGAACATTGTCGCAACTCAGGTGCCCCCAAGTGAATTCCAAGACAACATGCAAGCATTTGAGCCACCCTATGCTACTTAGAGCTCAATGCCCTCTTCCATGATGCAAAACACTCCTCCTCAACAACGTGTTCTTGAAGCAAGTAACCATCTCCATGTGGCCATCATGTTGTGTAATATCCCCATGGTATAAATTGGCTCAAGGGACGAAGTAGCATATCGATCCCTGTAGGCTATAGTCCTTGATAAAGGGGAAAACCTCTAAATACCCAACGTTTTTGGTGCATCTGGGGCAAAAATTCAAAGCTGGGGTTTGATGTGAATTTCTCTCAATTAATTGAGAGAATCCCCTCAAGGAAATCTATAAATACAAGGGGGTTGGATTCATTTGAGGCATCATTGTGTTGGATCATTTTGTCTCCGTTCTTCTTTGAGCCTGAGGCTCTGAGGGTTTAAGACCTCTTTTTGGACTAGTTTTAGTGGAGGTTATCCCACCCTACCTAGTCTCCTCTCTTCTACTAATTTCGGTGGTGAAAGATTACACCCTAGTTAGTCCTATTTTTCCTTTTGGTTACTTTGTTTTGGCACAATAATTCTTTACCAGGAGTAGCAAGGAAAATTTGTGGAAGAGTTTAGGATAAGAGTGATCAAAACTCAAGTAATGTTGGACGGATTCTCTCTGAGCTAATTTTGGATGGTGTGAAGATCTCATGACTGAATGGATTCTGCCTGAGGTTGAATAACTGGTTCAAATTGAGTTTCCTGTGACCAAACCACTTGCGTAATAGAGATAAATTCATTTGAAGGTCAAAACATTTTTGAAGATAAACACCAGTTCCTTAACATCCTTCTAAGGCCAAACTGTGGACAAAAAGGCTCTCTAGGGTCGTCGGTTGCACTTGAGCATGAACAGAGGATTGAGCTTTTGTTTGAGGGGGATTCATAATTCTATAGCAACCGAGTTCTCCTAAACGTAGATCACAGTCTGAACATCACTTGAGGCAGGCAACCAAGTTCTGAAGCAAATGCACGAGTTTTGAGACAATCAGAGAACACTGTGACCAATTAGGAATTGAAATTCAAGTTCCTTAAGGGTAAGCAAGATCAATTTCGTGGCTTCTTGTAGTAGACCGAGCATAAAGGTTTTTCATTTGCTATCTTTGTGGCACACAAAGGGTTTCAGAAGCAAAATACTATTGATCCGAAGTCTTTGTTACCCACCACTTGTGGGTGACACCCATAGGAGAAAATTTTCTCCTAGATTGTCTTCAGCCAAGCTAGCAATCCCTTGCAACCCCTGGATAGCTTGATGTGACACCATCTCCGCCACCTGAGGCAACCATTATGAACCCTCTCCAATCTGTCATGATCGTATGTTTGAAGGTGGGCCTTCCAACCCTAGGTATTTTTGCTTACTTATTATGGACACTTATGGGCATGGATTAGTGGGGGCTTTCGGCGAAAATAATGGGCTTGGTCTTTACTCTTGTTCCCTTGTACAACTTGGTGGTTAACCTTGTATCCTAGTCCCATGGGATCTCTTCTATTGGCTACCAGCTTTAGGAGTTGCACTACATAGGAAACCCCGATTTTGGTTGCGTGGTCCCGCTTCTCGACATCACATACATCACTCCCCTCCGCTCATTATAACGCCTTTTCACATATTTCCTATCCAAGTCCACATTTGTCCATTGGGTCCACAATAAGTTAGCCTCCCCCTCCCCTTGCCCACACTTTGGGTTGGGCCTGGAACGATGCCCCGGATGTTGATGCAGCTAAAAAGAAAGTAAAAAGCATAATTTGGCCACACTCAACAGGAAATGCACCATAAAATGCAAAAGATGGTCGACACATACAAATTTAGCACATGGGCAAAAACCAACATGAGCACTACCCCTATCAGTATGGCCATCACTTTGGTTCCCTAGGGCCCCTCATATTGCCCCCCTACATCATTAAGGAACCCATGATTGTCCCAACCCCTGGTGGGCTATGAACTGCCCTACCTTATGGGGGTATTCACTGCTATATCATTCGCATCATGCTCCCATCCCTTGGAGCCCCGAGTAGTTATAAAAGAAAAATCAATAAAAAGGCAAAAGGCATACGAAGAAGGGTGGAAAAACAAAGGCTGAGGTAACTCATGTACCAAGATTGCTCCCTTCTACATCTATACACCCAAATGTGGGCTTCCCTCATTGTAGCTACCCTTGTACCATGACATGTGGTTTGGAGCCTTCTTCGATGCCCCACTCCATTCCATCATTATATTACATGACACCTGCCATATGACAGATGTACCATGGACCTGTCACTCCCTTAGAGTTTGAAACCACTTAATAGGGTCCTTGATTAACCTCCTTCTTGAACTTGGAGACACTTGTACACTCTAAAGCCCATTATGGAAGGGCATGCCACTATGAAGTGCCCACTTGGTTCCATGACTTGTAAGCTCATTTGCCCAATTACACCAATGATTTGTTGTACTGGAAGGTGAGAAGACACGTTGGATCTTATGCATGATTGCAGGTGGGTCTTCATCTTGGGGTTTGGTCTCCCTATAGGGGTCCAAGCCCTTCAAAAGGTCATATTGGCATTTATAGGTTGTGCGTTGAGAGCCATGGGCCTACACTATAGCAGAGAGCAAATAGCCATGCCATGGGATCATTCAACACCATTCATTGCTCGTTCGTGTGCCACTTATTTGATGATGATGATGCACTTGGACCACCTTGCCTAGCCGACTACACTCTTGCATCACACACTTGGCAGTTGATCCAGGGCCTAGATGGGGTTGTGTCTTACCATGGGAGACAAAGGGAGGGCTTGCATCATTGTTCCAACCCTTGTAGATGGGATACATACTTGTTCGATTCAGTTGGAGGCCCATGAGGATGCTTTTGTGCCCCCACAGGTCATTTGTTTGGAGGTCAAGGGGCCATCCCCTTCATTTCTATTTTTGGAGCCCTTCTATTCATTTTGGCACTTGTTGGATTTCATTTGGCCTTCCAATGGCCCTCTTAGCTACTTATCTATCATTTCCGCCCTCTTGAGAGGCTAATTATTCTTATTGTGGAGTTATTTGGTGGGCTTGTCACCAAAAGGATGTTATTTTGCACATTATTTTTATTGTAGGGACATTGTTAGGCATAATTAGGCCATTCGAATCCCTTGGTGGATCATATAAATATAAGAGAGGTTCATTTGATCTCTCATCTGTGAGAGTTTCTAAATCTACACATCAGAAATCCTACTGCGATCACTGTTTTATCATCTCCTACTTGTTCTTTACATTCAACAAGTTATTTATTATTTAAACAGTGATGAAAGCACTATTGCAGACTACACATGCATACAGATCATGAGCTGAAAATAGAACGAGACAAATACAAAAGGGACATCGTTATTTTTGGACAAACGTCCACGGAAAAACCCAATGCTGGAAAATCGATGCAGTAGCTCTGAGGGTTTTATTATTAAGCAGTAGTTCTAAATACACTCTGGATGCCCTCTTGGCTATCCAGTTACAAAGATAAAAATATATTGGCAGAAACCTAAGTGAGATTACGTCACTTCACCCGACAAAAATCTCTTCATTCCGGCAACTAGACTGATTATCCCCGGTTACAACTGTGTTGCCCCTACACAGTAGCTACGTGGGCTTGCGTGGAGCACACTGGGACACTGCGTCAGCACTGCATTGCCTCCTCTGCCTCCTGAAGCTTTGGTGTCAGCCTTTTTGGTTGAGTCTGCTGCTCCCCAGGCTGAATTCGGATTTCTGCAGGAGGGTGGCTCTTTCCTTTCACTGGAAATGTGTGGGCCCTTCTTGACCCAGCGTTAGCCTCATAGGGTCTGCGCTGCCTCCTCTGGCGCCTCTCTACCTCTCTCTGCTGTGTATTCAAGGTCCCAGTGAAGATCTTGTGACCTTAACTATCCCCGCCCCTCTGCTGCAACAGATCGCTTGTTCGATTTTCTCATCAAAGAGACTGTGTCACTTCTCTGCTGGATCGATTTGCTCTCAGGAGCTTCGACTTTAGCCCTCCCGGCTCAGAACATCGAACTCCCAACAAAATCTCTAACTTTCGACGATTATCTCGCACTGCCACGGCAAGAACTCTCTTGGCTTGTGTCAGCTTTGCATGAGCCACTTCCTAGGCTGCGTAGGTCTTTGCACTACCTCTTTATGCTTTTGTTGCCTCTTTGACTCAAAACTCCTTTCCGATCCAACTCTTTGCTACTGCCCCTCTCACTGCAACTCAGATCACCTATTCGATTTTCTCAGCAAACCACGCCTCAGAAAAATTGAATTGATTGATCTCTTGGTGTATCTCCAACTGACCCTCATGCCTCCTCTTATACTTTTTTTGTCGATGAGCAAGGAGGCTCCATTGCATTAAGATGATGTACAGGTTGATACACCTTGTCAAAGCCCCGAGGAAAGATCTAATCTGTGATTTTCCCAAACGACTTGGAGTCGTGAAGAAACCCTTGTACAAGGGTCTTGCATGTTGCATACATTGAGCTCTGGGAGCTTTGAGGGCTTGCTTTTCTTACTGGAGCAACATACAACCACAGGGTGACTCACCCTCCTCTGGTGATGCACACTGGAACAAGATGATTCGCTCTCTTGTGGGACAAGATGATTCGCTCTCTTGTGGAACAGGATTATTCGCTCTCTTGTGTAGCAGGATGATTAGTTTTCTTGTGAGGCCTGGATTGATGTGTTCTCCATGGCGATTGTAGCAAGATTGATGTGTTCTCCTTTGAGGCCTGGATTGATGTGTTCTCCATGGTGATTGTAGCAGGATTGATGTGTTTTCCTGTGAGGCCTGGATTGATGTGTTCTCCATGGCGATTGTAGCAGGATTGGTGTGTTCTCCTGTGAGGACAGGATTGGTTAGTTCTCCTATCGAGGAATCCTACCCATGCAGTCTGGGACTCATGGGACGTACCTCTCATCTGATCAATGAGCAAGGAAATGAAGTTAGGGACCATAGTAGTACCGATGGATGCATCATTGTATCTACCATACTCCCTACGCTAAGGTGACCTCCATTGATCTGGGATCAATGATACTGGTCTGGGACCAGTGTAGGAGTTGTACCATACTATGACACTGACTTCGGGTCGGTTGAGAATCATCTGGGACCAGTGGTACATACTCTGAGACTGACTTCGTGTCAGTGCAGTATTGGTCTGGGACCAGTGAGAGTGGTACATACTATGACGCTAACTTCAGGTTGGTTGAGACTGGGTACACTCTCTGAGACTGTGATACTGGTCTGGGACTAGTGGTAGGAGTGGTACTACTATGAAGTTGACTTCAGGTCAGTTGAGACTGGTCTGGGACCAGTGGTACACACTTCGAGACTGACCTTGATTCAGTGGAGGATGATACTGGTCTGAGACCAATGGAGTTGTGCTCACTATGATGCTGACTTCGGGTTGGTTGAGACTAGTCTAGGACCAGTGGTATATACTCTGAGACTGATTTTGAGTCAGTATGATACATCCTCGATCATTTTTGCTTCTTCATAATTCGGACAAAAGTAGAGCAGAACAAAACAATGCAAGAGCAGAGCAGAACAAAGCAAAACAATACAGATTAGTACAGGGTAGAACAAGACAAAGAAAAATAGGTAGAATAGAGCAGAGAAGGGTAAGGGTCAGACTGTACAAGGCAGTGCATTTGATGGATGAATAGTAATGACCGATAGACAAATTGCAAATGAAGTTTCCCTAGTTGAGAGGGAGTGTTAAAATTGGAAACTAGGGAAAAAATTCATGTGGGTCATCTTATTCATGGCTAATAATATTTTTATTAGATTTCTCTCATCGAGAGGTGTAGGATTGATATAAATATCATCCGATTCTAATAAGTATTCATGGAGATATGAATTTATTTTGATTATGGAATTATTATCAATTCGACCTACAACTCATGTAGGCTCAGAAGCCCAACAATCGCATCTATTCAAACACCAACGTTGTGTATAAATACAAGAGGAATTTTCCTCATTTGGAATCACTCATCTCATCACATCTCTCTCTCTCTACTGTGCAAAAAAGAGTCTCTTCTCTACTGCGCAGAAAAGGGTCTCTCTCTCACACATGTGAAGTCGGAAGCTGCCAAAACTGAAGTTGCAACTGTAGAAGTAAAGATTGACCTGCGTGGAATAGAAGGTCTCCTCATCTGAAATGCACTATAGTTTCATCTGAACCTCTTCTAAAAGCCACAACTTTTGGTTCCGACAAACAGTTTGCAAGACATTGACTGCCTCATTTTGAAGCCAGAAGCTGCCAAAACTAAAGCTGCAACTGCAGAAGTAAAGATTGAATTGTGTGGACTAGAAGATATCTTCATCTGAACTACACTGTAGGTTCATCTGAACCTCCTCTGGAAGCCGCAACTTTTGGTGGTGGAATCATGCCGATCCGACAGTCGGTTTGTTAGATATCGTCTACCCTAGTTTGATGATGAAGCCACTAATGTTGATGCTGTTGATCTAGGGTTTGCTACTGTTGATATAAATCAGATTTATTGTACTATTTATCTCTGTTGAATTATTTAAGATAAAAGAAGATTTGATCAAAGGGTTTCCCCACACATTGTGGGGTTTGTCCCTGGCTAATCGCCACATCTTGTGTCTCTTGTCTTGGCTTGTTTTCTATCAATCGTTTAATGTTCTATCTGCACTTTACTTTATGTACATGTGATTGCTAATCTGTGGAATATAATAAGAAAAAGGAGTAAATTGTTATAAGCATAGCACATATCATAACTTAACACACAAGGTACTGAAATGCCTCAACCTGACAAGTCGGAGACACAAGTCTCTCATCTTAGTAGTCGTATAGCCGAGCTAGACACCAAGTTCAGGATTTAGAGAGCTTATGGTTAAAGAGCAGGATGACAAGCAGCATAGTAAGGAAGAATTGACTGTGGAGGTCAAGAGGCAGAAAAGAGAGGCCAGGGTGTGGAAGTATCGAGCTTCGTAGTGTTTTAAGCGTCTCAAGAAGGTGACAAAGAAATTAAAGATCAAAGAGAAGAATTCCAAAATAGTGTAGGCCGACATCAATATTGCAGTCCAGGGTTGAAGTGAAGCACCCAAATTTTTGAGTTTTTTGAAACAGGTAAAAAGTTGTGTAAGGATACACAACAACTTAGAAATGGGAGGATGTTAGTCCCTCAAATTGCCCTCATTCTTGTCCTTTTTCCCTTTATAAACAACAACTATTTACCTATGTTTTACCATTTTCACATACCCTCATCCTGCACTAGTCCAAGCATGGTGTTATATTTCACATGTACTTTATTTTTCATATTTGATTTCAATTTATCATTTAATTCAGATTTCTTAATTTTAATGCACTTTTGTAACTTATCCTTAACTCCGATAAATACTTGGTAAATAAAGCCACTTATTGTGACTGTTGATTTAAGTGAAAGATCAAATCTTCCACTATTGTCAGCGTAGCGAATCCGCACAGAAGATCTAGACTTCCCTAACCACCGCCATGTTTTGTGCATCGTTGTCCACGAAGACCAAATCAGCCAAAGGTAGCCAAAGACAAGACTGGAGTTGTAAATTGCTTGAACGGAAGCTAAAGATTTGGCCCATGGCCAACAATTTCAATTGTCTTTATTTAAAAGCCGAGAGGCTAAAATCTACATTTTGTTATGTAAACAGTTGACCGAATGACCTGTACTAAGTTTAGCAGTTACGGCCTTCAGCCGATGGTCTATAAATCACAGAATGTAAATAGAATTAGAAGATTAGCAGATAGAGGAGATAACAACACTATGTTCCAAGTGTACTGTATATTTTTGTTATCGCCCAAATCTGGGCTGGACTCTATATTCCATGATGTACTTTGCCTTTGCGAATTAATAGAAAGAAGGAGCTCCGCCTCATGCTTTTTCAAATCTTATCTATTCTTTTAAGCCAATGAGTCTAATATGAATTAATGAGTATCGTCATTTCTTAGACGGGAAACGAGCTAGTTGGCTAGGGCCCAGCCAACACAGCTCATTTACCCTGTTTTCGGGTTCGTATTTATTTATGTGTTCTTATTGTTAAAGTGTGATTTAATTGAATTCTATTTTCATGCACATATATTCCTGCCAAAGTGTGAGCAGATCCATCATGTGAATTAGTTAGATTTACTTTCTTGCAATTTCCTTTCATGCAATTTATTTCAGTTGGTTTTCCCCACCTGGTCCAAGTAGGAGAAATGAACCTGCACCAGTGCACGTTGGTGTGATTAATCCTTTCCTACAATTTCCTTTCATGCGATTTATTTCAGTTGGTTTTCCCCTCCTGGTCCAAGCAGGAGAAATGAACCTGCACCAGTGCACGTTTGTGTGATTAATCCTTTCCTGTAATTTCCTTTCATGCGATTTATTTCAGTTGGTTTTCATTGCCTAGTCCAAGCAGGAGAAATGAACCTACATCAGTGCATGTTGGTGTGTTGCAGCAAATATTTCTAGTTTCTTTCATGCAATGTTTCTTTTTCATTCTCCAATGTAATATATATATATATATATATATAGATGGCATGTTGATTCTTTAGTGGTTGTTTCTAGTTATGGTCATTTACTTTTATTCTACATATAGTTAAGATTGGAAACACCTACATGTGTAAATTATTTATGCAATTAGGTTTCATTTTCAATAGTTAATGCTTATTTTGAGAACCGATAACGAAGTGAAAGGAACTCTGCTCAGGGGCAAGAACTGGTTTCTTGTCATAGGATCTAAGTGCTCAAAAACCTTGAGGTTCAAGCCCTTGCATGAAGTCAAGAATATTTGGTAAGACAACTTATACCTCTCGCATAAATCTTTGCACCTGCACTAGTGCAAGCATATTGCGATAAGTGCAGGACTGACTAGTGCAAGAAGGAAATATTTAAGAAAGCAGGTTTAAGGGCCACTTTACAAGACGGCTAAAGTGTTTCTACTAAAGAGAAATATAATCATATACTCAGTGATTAAACATTGATTAGTTGGAGTGATTGTCTTTTTATTTTGATTCCTTTGCAAATGCATTCTTTCTTGTTCTAGCACTAGATTACTTTGATGATTCAGTTGTATTTTACTCTTTCCAATTCGATTTTGTACGTTCCATTTAAGAAGGAATGAATTTACATCAGAAAGGTTCATACCATCTCTGGCATTGCCTGTGCTTCGTCTCTAAGTTTACGAATCCCCCGGGTTGACAATTAAGTGTTGAGGAGTTGCTTAAGTGCAATTCCTGCACCCAACAGTTTCCATTATCATGCACAAGCATATCACAATATGTGTTAGTCAATCCCAACTACAAATATCAATAAGAGTTAGACATAAAACAGACTAGATCAGACTAGAGTTTGATAGGAAAAACACACACATCCCAACGAAATCATTTCTAAGACTTTATAAGGGTGTTTCTTATGCATTCTACCAAACCCTAATGATTTAGAGTTTCAACGCAAAATATAGAAAACCCTAAATTATCAATACTTCAAAGGTTCGGGATTTAAAACATTACCATTTAAACCTAACAAGTTAGGGTTTCCATAAGCATACTAAAACCCAAAACAAGACATCATCAAAGAATCAGTCAGTTATTTTAGACTTCATCAAATCATTACACATTTTATTTCAACAATAACCCTAAGAAGATTAGGGTTTCACACATAATCATTGACATACCCTTAAGTTATGGTTTTCACAATGAACCTTTCTAGGGTTCCATAAGAGAAATCAAATATATGAGGAGGGTAGATTTATCTAATGATGAATCACCCGATCAAGAATCTTTAGTATTCAAAAGAGATAGATAAAAAGATGTTAGTAGTAATTTATCAAGAATGAATATGGAGAGAGAAAAAACTTGTAATTCAAAACATACCTCTTGTATCTTAACAAACCCTTTACTACTAATTCTTTGTTTTGTGAGACCTTCTTGCTTGGGTCTTTAACAAGTTTTCCTAGACAAGGAAATAAGAGGAGAAATGTAATTAGTATTTTGTGCAAACAAAAATAGATAAGTAAGGAAAAATGAAAATGAAAATGGTAATAGGATACTTATATTTGGAGGTTGATGAGAGCTCCCTCCAAGCTTGAGGGATGCCTATAACCTTAATAACAAATAGATTTTTTTTTTCTAAAATATGTTAAACCTAAAAACTAGAAATCAAAATGAAATAACAAAAACTTAGATCAAAGGGCTTTAGTAGTGTAACTCCCTTAAATCCAATTCTTCGGGCTTAGTCTTCTTTTGGAGATCCTTCTTCAAATAGATTGGCTTGATTCCTTCTTCTCTTCTTGTTCTTCGAATTGTCGGGACAATCACTTCTATAGTGACCCATCTTGTGGCATTGGTAGCATTCTATTTTGGACTTATCAACCTTCTTTCTTGGCCCTCTTGACATCTTGGAGTGACTTTTCTTGTGAGAGGCAGAGGAATAATTTGATACCTTTACTTCTTCATTGTTGTATATTAAAGAAATTCTCATTTCTTCTTGGGTTAAGACATTCCATAGTTTTTCAAAGGTGGGAGCTTCTTTCAAACTATTGAGACCTAAAGCAAAAGAGCTCCAAGTAGGTGGTAATCCAAATAGTGCAGTGATTACTGGCTCCTTCTTTGGCACTATTTCATCTATGGCTTGAATTTCACCTCTAATCCTTGATATCCTTACAAAGAAGGAAGCCACAATATCATCCCTTTTCATCTTTGTAGTCCTCAAACCATTCTTTAAGCTTGCTACTTGACCTATGTTCTTGATAGTGAATAATTTTGTCAATGATTCATACATTTCTTGAGCATGGTCTATATAGGAAATGTATGGGACAAGATTGTCCTTAGTTATTTCTACCATCATATTCATAGCTAATATTTCCAATTCCCTATACTTCACCTTGTCTGCATCACTGGATTCTTCAGTAGGTTTCTTCACCTTCCCTCTAACCACATCCAAGACCTTGTTCTTTTCAAGAATGAGGTCAATCCTCTTCTTTCAAGATTTGTAGTTTGATACTCCTTCCAACTTGTTCTCACTCTTTAATGTATTAGACACTGTCCTTGAAGATAGTGATCTTCCTCTCTTATAATAGCTCCTTATATGATCCCTAGATCAATCCTTTAGATTCCTTCTAGTAGATACTTAAGACTTCCTTTTTCCTCCTTCACCTTAGCTCTGTGCCATATTAGAAAATTAGAAAGGAAGAAATATTTTCTTATATAGATAATTACTTTTGATTCTTTTTACCTTTATGTTCTTATTTATCTTTTAGTTCCTCGAGAAATTACCAAAATAATAACACAAGGATAACAGATGTAGGCAGATAGCCTGGGAAAAACCCCTATCTAGGGAAAACGCAATAAAAAATTCTTCCTTCAATAGTTTCTCAAGATAATCCAAGACTGTAGACCTAGACAGAGATTCCCTCCACACCAAGTCAACCCTCAATCCTTCTTAAAAATGAAAACCCTTTAGAAGAAAATTCGACCTGGAAGCATTAGTAGCAGCTTCGGCCCAGTAACAATTTCGACCCAGAAGTAATAGCAACAATAGTTTTAGCCAAACTTGGAGAAATTTAATATCCCTTGATACATCTCAGAATGGACTGAGATTTGTCCCATAATTTCGGTTTTGAGCCCTTCTATATTCCTCTAGAAACTCACACTTATTTCCAGTTTCTTTTCCAACCCTTAAACAATTTCTCACTTTTCGAGCTTCCAACATCACGGATCGAACTATGTGTGTGAGAATGATACTCTTCAAATGAATTTGAGTTCCTTGTATTTATAGCCCTTCTGTGAGGCTGAATTAATTTTCTTGAGGCCGACTTGATCTTCTTGAGGCAGACTTGGTGTGGGGGAGACTAAATTCATTTTTGACTCAAAAGTAATTCCTTTTACATGATCTAAAAGCCCAATAAGGGTATCTTTAAATGTACAATGACTCTAATGAATCAGAATAAATCCTAGAATTCCTCAATGGAGACTTTGACCTAAAACATGATGACCCAAGCATGAAACCCATGCTTTAATGAACCTGCACCAATACACGTTGGTGTGATTAATCCTTTCCTACAATTTCCTTTAATGCGATTTATTTCAGTTGGTTTTTCTCGCAGGGTCCAAGCAGGAGAAATGAACCTGCACCAGTGCACGTTGGTGTGATTAATCCTTTCCTACAATTTCCTTTCATGTGATTTATTTCAGTTGTTTTTCCTCGCTTGGTCCAAGTAGGAGAATGAACCTGTACCAATGCACGTTGGTGTGTTGCAACAAGTATTTCTAGTCTCTTTCATGCAATGTTTCTTTTCCATTCTCCTAAGTAATATAGATATATATATATATATATATAATATATATATTATTATTATATATATATTATATATATATATATATATATAATATATATATATATAATATATATATATATATGCAGATGGCAGGTTGATTCTTTAGTGGTTGTTTCCATTTATGGTTATTTAATTTTATTCTACATACAGTTAAGATTGGAAACATCTACATGTAAAAATTATTTCTGCAATTAAGTTTCATTTGCAATAGTTAACGCTTATTTTGAGAACCGATAACAAAGTGCAAGGAACTCTGCTCAGGTGTAAGAACTGCTTTCTTGTCACAGGATCCGAGTGCTCAGAACCCTTGAGGTTTAAGCCCTTGCATGAAGTCAAGAATCTTTGGTAAGACACAACTTATACCTCTCGGACAAATCTTTGCACCTGCACTAGTGCAAGAAGATTGTGATAAGTACAAGATTGACTAATGGAAGATGGAAATCTTTAAGAAAACAGGTTTAAGGTCCACTTAACGAGACTACTAAAGTGTTTCTACTAAAGAGAAATATAAGCATATACTCACTGATTAAACATTGATCAGTTGGAGTGATTGTATTTTTATTATGATTCCTTTGCAAATGCATTCTTTCTTGTTCCAACACTAGACTTTGATGATTCAGTTGTCTTTTACTCTTTCCAATTCGATTCTGCAAGTTCCCATTTAAGAAGGTAGGAATTTACATAAGAAAGGTTCATACCATCTCTTGCATTTCCTGTGCTTCATCTCTAAGTTTATGCATCCCCCAGGTTGACAATTAAGTGTTGAGGAGGTTTTTAAGTGCAATTCCTACACCCAACATTTTGGCGTCATTGTCGGGGAGGTGATTTGATTTGGTAAGAATTTTATGTTTGGTGCAATAGGGGTAAGTTTTCTTTTATCTTTTTCTGTAGTGTGCTTCTATTGTTTGGGAAAGCTTTTTTGAAAAAATTCTACTTGTGTTGACTATTCTTTGCAGCATTTTATTAGAAGTTGCTTTGTTATTTTTCTTTTGAGATGAATGCCCAGAAGAGGTAGAGGTTTGAAGCCCACTAAGAGCTGAGGAAATACTGATAAATCTGAAAATAATTTTCATACTAGGCCTTCTCCTGTAGGAAGGAGGTCCAAAATTCAAACCCATCATGTCGGAACAATCCACCTGGACTCTGGTGACAGTAGCTCAGGTGTGGTTCAGCCGAAAGAGGGGAAGGAGGAGACTACTAGTAGTCAATCTTCTCAGCCTATTGAGAGCGTTTTGCGTGAAGGGGAAACAATGGTAGATCGTGAAGATCATGTGGAAGGAACTAGCAAAAACCAGGTAAATGAGGAACAATCCACTTTTGAGTTTCCAATTGTGGATCTCGATACTGTTTCATAGGTGAAGAATATTCCACCATCGGCTCTTCCTCATTTCCATGGTAAAGTTCATGAAGATCCTGACTCTTTTTTATTCGAGTTTGACATTTTGTGTAAAAGTTATGACTATTCAACTAAAGATCAGAAGTTGAGATTGTTTCATGCTACTCTCAAAGACTCAGCTTTGCGCTGGTTTATGGGGCTAGGAGGGAACACCATAGCCTCTTGGGATCAGATGAAGAGAGTGTTTTTGTCAAAATATCAAGAATATTGAAAAACTCTAGACATGCATGATGAAATATTTACAATTGTGTAGAATGATGATGAAACTCTTGAGGATTACTTAGAAATTTTTTTGTATATCCTACAAAGGTCGAAGCTTAAGTTTGATTATGGTACTATTAGAACTTTGTTCCTACGTGGACTTACTAATGATGATAGAAATAATTTGAACCTATTAGGACAAGGTGATATTTCTCATAAAAATTTTGATCAGATATGTGATTTGTGCAGGAAATTTTCAAGGAATTATTATAGATCCAGTAGAGGAATTCGAAGTAGAAACAGAAAAACCGAATCTACTGATGCTATGATTGTTGGACTAGAAAATAAAATTGAAAATATGAATATTGAAATAATTAATATTGTTAGCAAACAGTTAGACTCGTTGAAATTGTAGCAAAAACTTCTAAAAGAACAAGAGTCATTATGTATTTTCTATCCTAAATGTAGAGATAAGCATCCTCCTAAAGAGTGTCCTCTTAATTTGAAGGAAACTTATAAGTGTGTTATTTGTGTAGAAGACCATACCATGGAAAATTGTCCCTCTATAAAAGGACTTAAAGTTGTAATCAAAGGGGAATAGCCTAAAGTTGAATACTTACATGCCATGGGAGCAAGGAGGAATTGGCCTCGGGTAAGTGCAGGTATGGCTCTGAATTCTCTCCACACTATTTCGGTTATAATGCACATGAATATTCGTATCCTAACACTAATCATTCTCAACAGTGGCAGTATACGAATCAATTTCAGCATGGCCAACCTTCTCCACCATGGAAACAAGGTTGGAGAGGGCCAAATCATCCTCAGTATTCCTACCAGCCACCTATGCAGTCATATCCACCTACATATGCACCTTATCAATGTCTCAGCCATCTTTACCTTAGAGTCAGTCTACTCTACCTTTGCCTTTACCCCCACCGTTTTGACCTCCTCAGTTGCTTGCTCAACATGTACCCAATCCTAATAATAATAAAGCGGTTCAAATGATATATGTAATGAACCCACCTTTACCATTCAGGTACCGATTTATTCTAGTTGGGGTTCATGATATCCAATTGAGATCGGGGAGAACTGTAACTTCGGAAAACTAGAAGCAACCTATGGTGATTATTGAAGGGAGAGGAGAGCAGGAGACTCCTAACCATTCTACAGAAGTTGTTACGAAGCATCCCATTCCCTTACCTTCTGAATTCTTACCATCCTCTTCCAACCAGCCTCCCTTTCTAGAAAGGCTATTTGTGGAAAGAAGTGAGCCTATTTCCGAGACTAGCTTGGTTTCTGAACTCGGGAACCTTTTTATTAAGGTACATTTGTTTCAAGCCATTAAAGAGATCCCCATTTGTACTAAGATCATTAAGGAACTCTGTCTCAAGAAACCAGGGAGGAAGAGATTAGAACCCCAAACCATTCAATTCATTGGTAGCGCAACAGAGTTGATGATAGGATGTGTGTCTATGGAGAAATATACTGATCCCGGAAACCATGTTGTCTCAATTTAGATTGGCGATGTCCTTTTCTCTAATGTTCTTATGGACCTGGGGGCATCCATTGATGTCATGACTAAACAAACCACGGATCAACTTCAGTTATCTCATCTTCATCCTACTCCCACTGTACTTGAATTGGTAGATAAATCTAAAATCAAGCCAAAAGGAGTATTGGATGATGTGATCATTGCATTAGATTCTTGGGAATATCCTGCTAATTTCATTGTGCTTCAGCCAAAGAACCCAGTAGGACAACATCCCTTGATCCTGGGTTGACCATAGCTTGCTACAGCTGATGTATATATTGGATGTTGTTCCAGTGACATGTATATTTCTCATGGATATTCTAGGAAGAAAGTTACCTTGTATCCTCCTCCCAGATCCATTCAGGACCTCTGTGATACCTTATGGTTGGATCAGAGCAGTGATGAGGAGATTCAGTCCATTTCTCTTATACATCATTATATTGGGTCTTCACAAGAAGATGAGATTCAAGATTTCCTGAATGATCTAGACACTATGCCTAATTTTGAGCCATTAAGCCAAATTTTTAGCCTCTATTTTCAAGAGAATCATGATTCTCATTCTTCTGTACCACTTCCTTTGACCACCCCCTTGAGTGTTATCGATCCTGATACTACTCTTGTTGAGATTATCCCTGGTAAACCCTTGCATATTATTTTAGATCTAGACTCATCTCAGCAAGTTCAGCTTGTAAACTTGTTACAGAACCATCTTGGTGCCTTTGTATGGGGTTATGAGGATATGAAAGGCATTCCTCCTTAAATCTGTACACATCGTATTTACATTTAGGAAGGAGCCCGACCTGTCCGGCAGCCCTAAAGGCATATGAATCTAGCTCTAAAATATGTTGTGAAGGGATAATTACAAAAACTTTTAGATGACGGTTTCATCCATCCTATTTCTGACAGTCAGTGGGTCTCTCCATTAGTGTTGGTTCCTAAGAAGGATGCGAGATGGCGTATTTGTATTGACTATCGAGAATTAAACAAAGCCACTCTCAAAGATTACTTTCCTTTTCCTTTTATTGACCAGGTGCTTGATACCCTTGCAGGAAAGAAATACTTTTCCTTTTTGGATGGCTTTAATGGTTACAACCAGATACAGATTGTGCTTGAAGATCAGGACAAAACTACTTTTACATGTCCTTGGGGAACATTTGCTTATACAATGCTCCCCTTTGGTTTTTGTAATGCCTTGGCTACCTTTCAAAGGGTAGTCTTTGCTATTTTTTCTGATCTAGAATGTGTAGAAATTTATATGGATGACTTTTCTGTGTTTGGTGACTCTTTTCAGGAGGCTCTCAAAAATCTGGAAAAAGTACTTCTTTGCTGCCAAGAAGCCCATCTTGACTTAAGTGACAAGAATTCCATGTTAATGTGCAAGGCAGGAGTGGTGTTTGGCCATCTTATTTCTGATAAAGGTATCCAAGTTGACCCAGCTAAGATTGAAATCATTTTGCGTCTTCCTGCACCCAAGACTCAAAGGGAAGTAAGAGGCTTTTTAGGACATGCTAGTTACTATAGGATATTCATTGAAAATTATTCTAGGATAGCTACCCCTCTTTTCGACTTCTAGCTAAGGATAGTGAGCTTTATTGGTCCACAGCTTGCCAACAGTCCTTTGAAACATTGAAGGAAAAGTTAGTACAGACACCAGTTTTGAGAGGTCCAAACTGGTCCCTACCTTTTCACATTTCCTCTGATGCTTCAAATTTGGCTACTGGCATAGCTTTAGGATAGGAGGAAAACAAGCAATCGTATGCCATCTATTTTATTAGTAATAATTTGTCTCCCATTGAATCCATTATACAGTTACAGAGAAAGACTTTTTAGCTATGATTTTTGCAATTAACAAGTTCAGGAACTATATTACGGGGTATGATGTCTTTGTACATACTGACCATTCTGCAATTAAATATTTGATGAATAAACCATTGACTAGCGGTAGAGTGACTAGGTGGTTGTTATTGTTGCAGGAATTTAATATTACTATTGTTGATAGACCAAGAAAATCTAATGTGTAGCAGATTTTCTTTCAAGATTGAATATTCTTGGTGAAGTAACTTCTGTTAATGATGATTTTCCTGACAAACATCTTTTTTCTATGTCAACAGACTCCCCATGGTTTGCTGACATTGCTAACTATTTATTCATTGGAAAGACACCACCCCACTTGTCCACTCGTGAAAAGCGCAATATTATTTAGAAAAGTGTTGCATACTCTGGGATTCAAGGAGATCCCTTTTACACTGGTCCATATTTGATTATCTGTAGATGTGTAAGAGAGGAAGAAGTGTTTGACATTTGAAAATCTACCCATGATGAACCTTGTGGAGGCCACTTCACTGATAAGCAGACTGCATATAAGATATTACGTGCTGGCTACTTTTGGCTTTCCTTGTTCAAGGATTCCAAACAGTATGTCAGGGGGTGTGATAGTTGTCAGTGAATGGGCCAACCTAATCAAACCAATGAGATGCCTTTATGCCCCCATGTTATGATTGAGCCTTTTGAAAAATGGGGTATTTATTTTATAGGGCCAATAAATCCAACTTCATTAAGTAAAAAGCATATTTGGGTTTGTAAAGATTTTGTTACAAAATGGGTAGAAGCTAAAGTTGTTTCCTTTGCTACAAAAAGGATTGTTGTTGATTTCCTTTTTACTGAATTTTTTACTAGATTTGGTGTGGCTACAGAGATTGTTTCTAACAATGGTACGTAGTTTATTTCTAATCTGGTGCAGGGTGTGATGGAGCAATATAAGATATGGCATAATAAATCTACACCATATCACCCACAAGAAAATGGCCAGGTGGAATCCACAAACAAATTCATCGAATCCATCCTCACAAAAACAGTAAATATGTATTGGAAGGATTGGGCTGAAATATCACCGGAAGCTTTGTGGGCATACCGAACCACTTGAAGAAATAGCACAGGACATACACCATATGTGCTGCTATATGGAAAACAAGTCCTTTTGTCAATCGAATTCCAAATCAAAACCTTTAGAACTGCAGTTCATTTGGGACTAAATCTCTCTGAAGCGCAACAACAACATCTCCTACAATTGAGTGAGCTAGATGAATTTCGAAGGGATGTTGTTCAACAAAACATATTGATTCAACAGCAATGCAAAAGGTGGCATGACAGGTCTATTCAGAAAAATCAGTTTCACCCAGGTGATTGGGTACTCCTTTATGATTCTAAATTTAAATAATTCAAAGGAAAATTCCATACACACTGGATGGGACTTTATGAGGTGGTCTGAGTATTTGAGAATGGAGCGATATATATTAAAACTATTGATGGACAAACCTTTGACAACAATTTGGGATGGTAGTGATGGATGGTAATACCATACCAACATGTTGAAAACATGAAATCTTCTTCTTCTAAAATGAAAAAAAAAATGTATATATATATATATATATATATATTATATATATATATAAAGAAAAAAATATTTTCCTGTAATTATGAAAATCAGTTTGCTGACATGATTGCAGAAGGATCAACCTGAAAACCAGCTTGCTGGCGGGAAGATCAAAGATTTGTAATAAAAGGAGAATGTTGCTTGATCTTTAGAGGTCCTAGCTGCCACCAAGAAGAAGCAGGTTCAACAGAACCAACCCTTACACAAGTTTGGGGTAACTAGCATGGATATTTTTATTCAAGTAACATTGAATTCTCGCTGCATTATTTTTTTTCTTCCACCAGCGTAGGCAGACTTTCCAGAAAATTTTCTGCCTTTCTTCATATCCCATTTTCATAATTCCCCTTCAATTTTCTTCTTCAATCCCAGAATGATTACCTTCCCATATTCTTCCGAATTCACCCTATCCATTTCGTAAATCCCAGTTTTATCCCTTGGATTTTTTTCCTATCCCACTTCTATTTACGCCCTCTTAATGGTATTGTTCCTGGAATCCTTGTCATAAAATTCCTTCCCATTCTGATTTTTTCCCTTTTCCCACATATTTGTTCCCCCATAAGCTTATTGCAGGATGTAGTGCAGAAAGAGAAAAAGGATGTGCTCAAAAACATCAAAGAAACGGTGAAGCAAACCTTCCATATGATTGGAAAGTCATGTTAAGTCCAGCCTATTTTCTACCACGATTTCTTGTTTTCTTCAGCATATTTTCTTCTTGCACCAGTGCAAGCACGTTACAATATACAATAGTGAAAGAAAAATAGTGAAAGCAAAGCAATGCAATATAGGTGGTGCAAGCAGATCAGTGCAAGCATGCACCCTGTTAGAGATATAATGTATGTTGTTCTTTCCATGCAATATAGCGTGCATCATAAAGAAGTGGTTATTATGAAAATTTAAAAGAAGTATTTTCATTCGATCGTTATGTACTTTATGTTATCATGTATTAATTAGGGAGAAAATTATTTAAGTACAAAGTGTTTATGGTTAGAAATCGTGATCGTTTTAATGAATGCTAAAGGTATTTGTTAATGAATTATGAAGATGAGGTGGATTATGTAACCATTGCTTGGCTATGATTACACCCCTTGTGAAATGGTCCTTTATGTCCTCCATTTGAAATCATTACCTTACCCAACCATTAAATCATTGCCACAAAGTACCCCTAATCCATCTGGCACACCTTTCAAATGATGCTACGTGTCCATGGCGATTTAAGGAATGCTGATATGGCGCAATCCCCATTTCGACAGGGTACTGAATCCCCTGCCACAACATTTAAAGAGAAGGAAGCAAAGGGTACTGAATCCCCTGCCACGATACTTAAAGAGAAGGAAGCACAATGTTAAAATTGGAAACCATGGAAAAACTTCATATGGGTCATCTTATTCATGGCTGATAATATTTTTATTAGACTCCTCTCATCGAGAGGTGTAGGATTGATATAAAGATCATCCGATTTCGATAAGTATTCATGGAGATATGAATTTATTTTTATTATGGAATTATTATTAAGCCGACCTACAAATCATGTAGGCTCAGAAGCCCAACAATCACATCTATTCAATGTGTATAAATATAGGAGGACTTTTCCTCATTCGGACTCACTCATCTCATCACATCTCTCTCTCTCTCTACTGCGCAGAAAAGAATCTCTTCTCTACTGCGCAGAAAAGGGTCTCTCTCTCACACATGTGAAGCTGGACGCTGTCGAAACTGAAGCTGCAATTGCAGAAGTAAAGATTGACCTACGTGGACTAGAAGATCTCCTCATCTGACTGCGCTATAGGCTCATCTGAACCTCCTCTGAAAGCCACAATTTTTGGTGGTGGAATCAAGTCAATTCGACAGTCTGTTTGCAAGATATTGACTGCCCTAGTTTGAAGCCGAAAGCTGCCAAAATTGAAGCTGAAACTGAAGAAGTAAAGATTGACCTACATGGACTAGAAGATATCTTCATCTGAACTACATTGTAGGTTCATCCGAATCTCCTCTAGAAGCTGCAACTTTTGGTGGTGAAATCATGTCGATCCGACGATTGGTTTGTGAGATATCATCTGCCCTAGTTTGATGATGAAGCCGCTAATGTTGATGTTGCTGATCTAGGGTTTGCTACTGTTGATATAAATCAGATTTATTGTACTATCTCTCTCTACTAAATTATTGAAGATAAAAGAAGATTTGATCAAAGTTTTTCCCCACACATTGTGGCGTTTGTCCCTGGCTAGCTGCCACATCTTGTGTCTCTTGTCTTGGCTTGTTTTCTGTTGATCGTTTAATGTTCTGTCTGCACTTTACTTTATGTACATGTGATTGCTAATCTTCGGAATATAATAATAAAAAAAAGTAAACCGTTATAAGCATAGAACATACCATAACTTAACATGGTATCAGAGCTGAGGTGAAGACAAAGCCCGAGCAAGAGCAAGAGCAATCACCGAAGAGAAGATTAGCGAGGCTATCCTAAAAGAACTATGGGGTCCTCAACACTCTGCCGAAGGCAAGCTTTGTAATAAATATGACTATCATGGATGGAAGATGTCTATCGATCTAACCCTAGAAAATCAAAAGGAAAGGCTGGAAGAAAATGATGATGTTACATCTGCGATAAAGCAGGTCACTATGCAAGGGAGTGCCCTGACAGAAAGGACTCACACCGGGATGATGATCAAAATCCCTCTGATGGAAATCAAAGGAATGAAAAATTCAATAACAAAGGTAAGAGGAGAGCTGGGAATCGAGGAAGAGGACAACCATTCAAGAAGGCTAGAAATTCTAGGATGTATTAAATGCACTTGACCTCAAAAAGAACCTAGTATCCATCTCGGAAATGGAATACAAAGGCTACAAGGTAACCTTCAACGATGGCAAGGTACGTATATGGAAAAATAATGTTAAAGATGATTTTACTCTTGGGTTTAGTGTTGATTCATTATATCAGGTTGATGGGAGTCTGCTATGTGTATGACACATCTCTTCAGTCTAAACTTTGGCTTCAGAGGTTTGTCCCCCTTCATTATAAAGCTATACTCGGTGTAAGACAAATGGTGACAAGGATATCCAAATTCCAAGTAGAGAAAGAAGGTGTATGTATAGGATGTGCTGAAGGAAAGCTCAAAAGGGGACCATTCCCCTCAAGCCAAAGCAAGATCTCCGATATATTACAGTTGGTTCACTCAGGCATACTTGAGGTTGGCATTAAGAGGGAGACTACTACACCACATACTCCTCATCAGAAGGGTGTGGCGGGAAGGAAGAACCGCACGATTGTGGAAGCTGTTCAGGCCATGATACATGATCAAATACTTCCGAAGTTTCTATGTGCTAAAACTACAAACACCGTTGTATATGTACAAAATCGATGCCCTCATCAAGCATTGGGTTCCAAGACTCCTGAAGAAATGTTCACTGCCATTCAAAGTGAAGTTGTGATTAGCCATGATGTCACCTTTGACGAAGATATGGCTCTCAGCAAGGAGGACAATATTCTGACTTTGAGGAGCTCTCAAGAAGCCAACATCAGGGAACCGAAAGAAAAGGATGATGAATCAATGCCTTGTGTAGAAGAACCCATGGATCTGATTAGTCCTCATCCACATGAGCCTTCCTCTTCTAGGAAGAGGCCTTCATGGCTTAGGGGGATACTTGATGATGCTGAAGGACATGCTGCACACTGAGGAACCTTCCGTCAAAGTAAGAAACCTAACAAGTATCAGGGATACCTGACCATCATGAGCATGATCATACAAAATGAGCCTTCATCATTCTCAGATGTCGTCAAGCATTAAGTATGGAAGGATGCTATGACCATTGAATATGAGTCTATTATGGAGAATGATGTCTGGGAAGTAGTTCCTAGACCCCGGACAAGATAATTGTTACTTCAAAATGGCTTTACAAGATAAATCATGCAGTAGATGGAAGTACGAAAAAGTATAAGGCCCATTTTGTTTCTCATGGTTTATCCCAAAAGGAAGGTATAGAATATGATACTTGCACCTGTTGCCAGATATACGACCATCCATTTGATCATAGCCCTTGTGGCTTCACAAGGATGGAACCTACATTAGATCGATGTCAAGACCGCTTTCTTGCACGGTTCTATCAAAGAAGAGGTCTATGTGGAGCAACCCGAAGGATTTGAGATTTATGATTGAAAATTTCATGTATGCAAGTTGAAGAAGGCTCTGTATGAGAGGATCGATAGCTACTTGATGAAGCTGGGATTCACTAGAAGTGAAGCTGATCCTAACCTCTACTTTAACTTTGAAGATGACAAGCCTCTCATACTAGTGTTGTATGTGGATGACCTCTTTCTAATAGGTGCAGACCCTCTCATTCACAAATGTAAGAGGGAGTTAGCTTATGAATTTGAAATGAAGGACCAAGGACTTGAAGTATGGCAGAAGCCAAGGGAAATTTTCCTATCTCAAGGAAAATATGTGGTAAAGATATTGGAAAGATTCGGTATGATGGATTGCAAGCCTATGACTACCTCGAAAATCTTAACCTTTAGAAGTTATATGGAAGTAATTTCGGACCAGATTTCGGAAATGCCTTTGAGTTTCATAAGCTCGTTCGCATTGATGTTCTTAGTGAATGTCCGTCCAAACATATGTTTTGTAGTTAGCATTGTGAGCTCATATTTGGTTGAGCCTCACTGGATTGATGCCAAGAATCTTCTAAGGTATCTTCATGGCACAATTACTAATGGATAGAGATACACTGCCGGAAATATGAAACTGCATGATTATTCGAATGTTGATTAGCCAGGTAGTGTGGAGGATCATTGGAGCACTTTTTAGTGTTGTTTCTCTTTGGATTATGCTTCAATATAATGGATGAGCAGGAAGCAGAAGTCGGCTTCCGTGAGCACCACCGAGATCAGATACATATCTATGAGTATGATCTCGTATGAAGCTGCCTGGTTGGGGAAGCTCTTCAATGAGCTGTTTGAACACATACCACTGTGATTCTCTGTAACAACCAGAGGTGGGATTCAATTATTGAGAAATCTTGTATTCGTCGATTGCTCCAATAGATAAACATCATCTGTGATATGATAAGTTGATGAGAAAGGAGGCTCCATCGCATTAAGATGATGTACAGGTCGATACACCTTGTCAAAGCCCTGAGTAAAGATCTAATTTATGGTTTTCCCAACCAACTTGGAGTCATCAAGAAACCCTTGTACAAGGGACCTGCATGTTGCATACATTAAGCTCTGGGATCTCTGAGGGCTTGCAGTTCTCACTGGAGCAACATATGACCACAGGGTGACTCACCCTCCCCTGGTGGTGTGCACTAGAACAAGATGATTCGCTCTCTTGTGGGACAAGATGATTCTCTCTCTTGTGGAATAGGATGATTCGCTCTCCTGTGTAGCAGGGTTGATGTTTTCTCTATGAGGCCTGGATTGATGTGTTCTCCATGGCGATTGTATCAGGATTGATGTGTTCTCCTGTGAGGCCTGGATTGATGTGTTCTCCATGGAGATTGTGGCAGGATTGATGCGTTCTCCTATGAGGCCTGGATTGATGTGTTATCCATGGCGATTGTAGCAGGATTGATGTGTTCTCTTGTGAGGACAGGATTGGTTAGTTCTCCTGTCGAGGCATCCTACCCATGCAGTTTGGGACTCATGGGAAGTACCTCTCATCTAGTCAATGAGCAGGGAAATAAGGTTAGGGACCATAGTAGTACCGATGGATGCACCGTTGTATCTACCATACTCCCTACGCTAGGATGACCTCCATTGATATGGGATCAATGATACTGGTCTAGAACCAATAGTAGGAGTTGTACCATACTATGACATTGACTTCGGGTCTTTTGAGAATGGTCTGGGACCAGTGGTACATACTCTGAGACTAACTTCGTGTTAGTGCAGTACTGGTCTGGGACCAGTGAGAGTGGTACATACTATGACCCTAACTTCGGGTCGGTTGAGACTAGTCTAGTACTAGTGGTACACTCTCTGAGACTGTGATACTGGTCTGGGACTAGTGGTAGGAGTGGTACCTACTATGAAGCTGACTTCGGGTCGGTTGAGACTGGTCTGGGACCAGTGGTATGCACTTTGATACTGACCTTGAGTCAGTGGAGGATGATACTGGTCTGAGACCAGTGGAGTTGTGCTCACTATGATGTTGACTTCGGGTTGGTTGAGACTAGTCTAGGACTAGTGGTACATACTCTGAGACTGACTTTGAGTCATTATGATACATCCTCGATCATTTCTTCTTCTTCATAATTTGGACGAAAGCAGAGCAGAACAAAACAATGCAAGAGCAGAGCAAAGCAAAGAAAAACAGTACAGATCAGTACAGGGCAGGACAAGACAAACCACAATAGGTAGCATAGAGTAGAGCAGGGTAAGGGTTAGGCTGTACAAGGAAGTGCATTTGATGGATGAATAGTAACGACCGATAGACAGATTGCAAATGAAGTTCTCCCTAGTTGAGAGGGAGTGTTAAAATTGGCAACCAGGGAAAAAATTCATGTGGGTCATCTTATTCATGGATAATAATATTTTTATTAGATTCCTCTCATCGAGAGGTGTAGTATTGATATAAAGATCATCCGATTCTGATAAGTATTCATGGAGATATGAATTTATTTTGATTATATTATCAATCCGACCTACAACTCATGTAGGCTCAGAAGCCCAACAGTCGCATCTATTAAAAGACCTACGTTGTGTATAAATATAGGAGGACTTTTCCACATTTGGACTCACTCATCTCATCACATCTCTCTCTCTACTGCGCAAAAAAGAGTCTCTTCTCTATTGCACAGAAAAGGGTCTCTCTCTCACACATGTGAAGCCGGAAGCTGCCGAAACTGAAGCTGCAACTGCAGAAGTAAAGATTGACCTGCGTGGACTAGAAGATCTCCTCATATGGACTACACTATAGGTTCATCTGATCCTCTTCTAAAAGCCGCAACTTTTGGTGGTGGAATCAAGTCAATCCGACGGATAGTTTGCAAGATATTGACTGCCCCATTTGAAGCCAGAAGCTGCGAAAACTGAAGCTGCAACTGCAGAAGTAAAGATTTAATTGCGTGGACTAGAAGATATATTCATCTGAACTACACTGTAGGTTCATCTGAACCTCCTCTGCAAGCTGCAACTTTTGGTTGTGGAATCATGCCGATCTGACGGTTGGTTTGTGAGATATCGTCTGCCCTAATTTGATGATGAAGCCGCTAATGTTGATGCTGTTGATCTAGGTTTGCTACTGTTGATATAAATCAGATTTATTGTACTATTTATCTCTGCTCAATTAGTTAAGATAAAAGAAGATTTTATCAAAGGGTTTCCCCACACATTGTGGGGTTTGTCCCTAGCTAACCGCTACATCTTTTGTCCCTTGTCTTGGCTTGTTTTCTGTCAATCGTTTAATGTTCTATCTGCACTTTGCTTTATGTACATGTGATTGCTAATGTGTGGAATATAATAAGAAAAAGGAGTAAACTGTTATAAGCTTAGAACATACCATAAATTAACACACAAGGTACTGAAATTCCTCAACCCGACGAGTCGGAGACACAAGTCTCTCATCTTAGTAGTCGTATAGCCGAGCTGGAACACCAAGTTCAGGATTTAGAAGAGCTTATGGTTAAAGAGCAGGATGATAATCAGCATAGCAAGGAAGAATTGACCGTGGAGGCCAAGAGGCAGAAAAGAGAGGTCAGGGTGTGGAAGTATCGAGCTCTGTAGTGTTTTAAGCATCTCAAGAAGGCGACAAAGAAATTAAAGATCAAAGAGAAGAAGTCCAAAATAGTGCAGGACGACATCAATATTATAGTCCAGGGTTGAAGTGAAGCACCCAAATTTTTGAGTTTTTTTAAACAGGTAAAAAGTTGTGTAAGGACACACAACAACTTAGGAATGGGAGGATGTTAGTCCCTTAAATTGTCTTCATTCTTGTTCTTTTTCCCTTTATAAACCGCAGCTACTTACCTATGTTTTACCCTTTTCACATACCCTCATCCTGCACTAGTCCAAGCATGGTGATATATTTCACATGTACTTTATTTTTCATATTTTATTTCAATTTATCATTTAATTAATTATTTAATTCAGATTTCTTAATTTTAATGCACTTTTGTAACTTATCCTTAACTCCGATAAATACTTGGTAAATAAAGCCACTTAACATGACTATTGATTTAAGTGAAAGATCAAATCTCGCACTATTGCCAGCGTAGCGAATCCGCACAGAAGATGTAGACTTCCCTAACCATCGCCACGTTTTCTGCATCGTTGTCCACGAAGACCAAATCAGCCAAAGGTAGCCAAAGACAAGACTGGAGTTGTAAATTGCTTTGAACGGAAGATAAAGGTTTGGCCCACGGCCAACAATTTCAATTGCCTATATTTAAAAGCCAAGAGGCTAAAATCTACATTTTGTTATGTAAACAGTTGATCGAATCGCCTGTATTAAGTTTAGTAGTTACGGCCTTCGGCCGATGGTCTATAAATCACAGAATGTAAATAGAATTAGGATATTAGCAGATAGAGGAGATAACAACACTGTGTTCCAAGCATACTGTATATTTTTGTTATCGCCCAAATCTGGGCTGGACTCTATATTCCATGATGTACTTTTCCTTTGCGAATTAATAGAATGAAGGAGCTCTGCCTCATGCTTTTTCAAATCTTATCTTTTCTTTTAAGCCAATGAGTCTAATATGAATTAATGAGTACCGTCATTTCTTAGACGAGAAACGAGCTATTTGGCTAGGGCCCATCCAACCCAGCTCATTTACCCTATTTTCGGGTTTGTATTTATTTATGTGTTCTTATTGTTAAAGTGTGATTTAATTGAATTATATTTTCATGCACATATATTCCTGCCAAAGTGTAAGCAGATCCATCGTGTGAATTAGTTAGATTTACTTTCTTGCAATTTCCTTTCATGCAATTTATTTCAATTGGTTTTCCCCACTTGGTCCAAGTAGGAGAAATGAACCTGCACCAGTGCACGTTGGTGTGATTAATCCTTTCCTGCAATTTTCTTTCATGCGATTTATTTCAGTTGGTTTTCCCCGCCTGGTCCAAGCAGGAGAAATGAACCTGCACCAGTGCACGTTGGTGTGATTAATCCTTTCCTGTAATTTCCTTTCATGCGATTTATTTCAGTTGGTTTCCATTGCCTAGTCCAAGCAGGAGAAACGAACCTACACCAGTGCATGTTGGTGTGTTGCAGCAAATATTTCTTGTTTCTTTCATGCAATGTTTCTTTTTCGCATTCTCCTAAGTATAGATATATGCAGATGGCATGTTGATTCTTTAGTGGTTGTTTCTTGTTATGGTCATTTACTTTTATTCTACAGATAGTTAAGATTGGAAACATCTACATGTGTAAATTATTTATGCAATTAAGTTTCATTTTCAATAGTTAATGCTTATTTTGAGAACCGATAACGAAGTGCAAGGAACTCTACTCAGGGGCAAGAACTGGTTTCCTGTCATAGGATCTGAGTGCTCAAACCCCTTGAGGTTCGAGCCCTTGCATGAACTCAAGAATCTTTGGTAAGACAACTTATACCTCTCGCATAAATCTTTGCACCTGCACTAATGCAAGCAGATTGTGATAAGTGCAGGACTGACTAGTGCAAGAAGGAAATATTTAAGAAAGAAGGTTTAAGGGCCACTTTACAAGACGACTAAAGTGTTTCTACTAAACAGAAATATAATCATATACTCAATGATTAAACATTTATTAGTTGGAGTGATTGCCTTTTTATTTCGATTCCTTTACAAATGCATTCTTTCTTGTTCTAGCACTAGATTACTTTGATGATTCAGTTGTATTTTACTCTTTCCAATTTGATTCTGTAAGTTCCATATAAGAAGGTATGAATTTACATCAGAAAGGTTCATACCGTCTCTGGCATTGCCTGTGCTTCATCTCTAAGTTTACGGATACCCCGGGTTGACAATTAAGTGTTGAGGAGTTGCTTAAGTGCAATTCCTGAACCCAACAGTTTCCATTATCATGCACAAGCATATCACAATATGTGTTAGTCAAACCCAACTACAAATATCAATAAGAGTTAAACATAAAACATACTAGATCAGACTAGAGTTTGATAGGAAAAACACACACATCCCAAGGAAATCAGTTCTAAGACTTTATAAGGGTGTTTCTTATGCATTCTACCAAACCCTAATGATTTAGAGTTTCAACGCAAAATATAGAAAACCCTAAATTATCGATACTTCAAAGGTTCGGGATTTAAAACATTACCATTTAACCTTAACAAGTTAGGGTTTCCATAAGCATACTAAAACCCAAAACAAGACATCATCAAAGAATCATTCAGTTACTTTAGACTTCATGAAATCATTACACATTTTATTTCAACAATAACCCTAAGAAGATTAGGGTTTCACACATAATCATTGACATAACCTTAAGTTATAGTTTTCACAATGAACCTTTCTAGGGTTCCATAAGAGAAATCAAATATATGAGGAGGGTAGATTTATCTAATGATGAATCACCCGATCAAGAATCTTTAGTATTCAAAAGAGCTAGATAAAAAGATGTTAGTAGTAATTTATCAAGAATGAATATGGAGAGAGAAAAAAATTGTAATTCAAAACATACCTCTTGTATCTTAACAAACCCTTTACTGCTAATGCTTTGTTTTGTGAGACCTTCTTCCTTGGGTCTTTAACAATTTTTCCTAGACAAGGAAATAAGAGGAGAAATGTGGTTCGTATTTTGTGCAAACAAAAATAGATAAGTAAGGAAAAATGAAAATTAAAATTAAAATGGTAATAGGATACTTATATTTGTAGGTTGATGAGAGCTCCCTCCAAGCTTGAGGGATGCCTATAACCTCAAGAACAAATA
>APFE030244994.1:96817-136347 GCA_000404065.3 Pinus taeda
TAAAAACTAGAAATCAAAATGAAATAACAAAAACTTAGATCAAAGGGCTTTAGTAGTGTAACTCCCTCAAATCCAATTCTATCCAATTCTTCGGGCTTAGTCTTCTTTTGGAGATCATTCTTCAAATACATTGGCTTGATTCCTTCTTCTCTTCTTGTTTTTCGAATTGTCGGGACAATCACTTCTATAGTGACCCATCTTGTGGCATTGGTAGCATTCTATTTTGGACTTATCAACCTTCTTTCTTGGCCCTCTTGACATCTTGGAGTGACTTTTCTTTTGAGAGGCAGAGTAATAATTTGATACCTTTACTTCTGCATTGTTGGATATTAAAGAAATTGTCATTTCTTCTTGGGTTAAGACATTCCATAGTTTTTCAAAGGTGGGAGCTTCTTTCAAACTATTGAGACCGAAAGCAAAAGAGCTCCAAATAGGTGGTAATCCAAATAGTGCAGTGATTACTAGCTCCTTCTTTGGCACTATTTCATCTATGGCTTGAATTTCACCTCTAATCCTTGATATCCGTACAAATAAGGAAGCCACAATATCATCCTTTTTCATCTTTGTCGTCCTCAAATCATTCTTTAAGCTTGCTATTTGACCTATGTTCTTGATAGTGAATAATTTTTTCAATGATTCATACATTTCTTGAGCATGGTCTATATAGGAAATGTATGAGACAAGATTGTCCTTAATGATTTCTACCATCATATTCATAGCTAATATTTCCAATTCCCTATGCTTCACCTTGTCTGCATCACTGGATTCTTCAGTAGGTTTCTTCACCTTCCCTTTGGCCACATCCAAGACCTTGTTCTTTTCAAGAATGCGGTCAATCTTCTTCTTTCAAGATTTGTAGTTTGATACTGCTTCCAACTTGTTCTCACTCTTTAATGTATTAGACACCGTCCTTGAAGATAATGAGCTTCTTCTTTTATAATAGCTTCTTTTATGATCCCTAGATCAATCCTTTAGATTCCTTCTAGTAGATACTTAAGACATCCTTTTACCTCCTTCACCTTAGCTCTGTGCCATATTAGAAAATTAGAAAGGCAGAAAGATTTTCTTATATAGATAATTACTTTTGATTCTTTTTACCTTTATGTTCTTATTTATCATTTAGTTCCTCAAGAAATTACCAAAATAATAACACAAGGATAGAAGATGTAGGCGGATAGCCTGGGAAAAACCCCTATCTAGGGAAAACTCAGTCAAAAATTCTTCCTTCAATAGTTTCTTGAGATAATCCAAGACTCTAGACCCAGATAAAGATTCCCTCCACACCAATTCAACCCTCAATCCTTCTTAAAAATGACAACCCTTCAGAAGAAAACTGACCTGGAAGCATCAGTAGCAGCTTCAGCCCAGTAACAATTTCGACCCAGAAGTAATAGCAACAATAGTTTTAGTCCAACTTGGAGAAAATCGATCTCCCTTGATACATCTCAAAATGGAGTGAGATTTGTCCCAAAATTTCGGTTTTGAGCCCTTCTATCTTCCTCTAGAAACTCACACTTATTTCCAGTTTCTTTTCCAACCCTTAAACAATTTCTCAGTTTTCGAGCTTCCAACATCAAGGATCGAACTATGTGTGTCAGAATGATACTCTTCAAATGAATTTGAGCTCCATGTATTTATAGCCCTTTTGTGAGGTCGAATTAATTGTCTTGAGGCCGACTTGGTGTGGGGGAGACTAAATTCATTTTTGACTCAAAAATAATTTCTTTTACATGATCTAAAAGCCCAATAAGGGTCTCTTAAATGTACAATGACTCTAATGAATCAGAATAAATCCTAGAAGTCCTCAATGGAGACTTTGACTTAAAACATGATGACCCAAGCATGAAACCCATGCTTTAATAAGTCATAATAATAATAATAATAATAATATTTTATTCATTCTTTTGATAAGTACATCTCAAAGACATTAATGAAGACCGAACCTAGTTACAAATTTCAACAAGACAATCACCCTACAACCTTCGAAGTCAAAAGCTTAACAAGAGGAAAGCTTGAAGTCTACTTACCACAAGGAGATGTTTTCCATTATACATGCATTAAATAAGTGATGTCAATACCTATTAGGAACCATTAGGGGAATTTGGAGGTCTAAAATGGGCCTCCTAAGGAAAATATTAACTTATAGTGGAAATAATATAATAAGATTTGATTACATCATCAAAGTTTAGAGGGAACAAAGAAAAAACTAGTTTTTCAACTCGTCTTTTCAACTTATCTCCCTATGGGTTTACTCAAATTTTGAGTGAAAACACTCGTTGGATGCATAATTTGATTGTTCATCCAAGGGGTACACATGTTGCATATTTTCAATAGACCTTACTGCACGAAAAATGGGAAGTACATGAAAATGTGATTGCAATCAAATTTTTTTCATGTATTTCTCATTTTTCATGTAGCAAGGTCCATGAAAAGTATGCAGCATGGGTGCTCCTTGGATGAAGAATTAAATTTTTCATCCAACGAGTGCTCCCTATTTAAATTTGAGTAAAACCTTAGGGATATAAGTTGAAAATACGAGTTGAAAAAGTAGTTCTATTATTTTATTATTTTTTTATTTTTTTTCTCCAAAAATGGTGAATCATCCCCCAGGGGTGACATCATCATCTTGAATCCTATTGGTCCTTATAAATTTTATTTGGTTGTAAATTTTTCTTAGGAGAGCCATTTTAGACCTCAAAATTCCCCTAATGCAAGTTCTCGATTCATACAGATCACAACAATCTTCAATTTTTGTTACAACAAAATACCTTATCAACCTAACGCCAAAAGTGGATGGAGAAACTCTCTGCATTTGACATGGAAATTTTACTTAAAAAAAAATAAAAGATAATTTAGTTGTTGAATTTCTCCCACAAAAGTATGAAGACACCACAACATGCTCCGCAGTGGTGGTAGCTCTTGATTGGTTAGATGAGATTCAGATTGAATATGCCAAGGATCTAGACTCTTGTTCAATAATTGGAAATATCAATCAACATCCCAACTTTGAATGGAAAAATGACATATTATGGTATACAAGTTGAATTTATTTAATTCCATCATCTATATTTAAAATAAAATATCTAAAACAATCACATAGTTCCCTTGCAACTGGGTATGTTGGATTTTTCAAAACATACTATAACCCTCATCAATCATTTTACTGGAAGGGAATGAGTCAATAAATTCAGAAGTATGTCGCTAAATGTGATGTTTGTCAGAGAAATAAATGTGATAACATCCTAACCTCGGGGTTACTTCACCCCTTACATATTCCAAATCATAAATGGGAGGAAATATCGATGGATTTCATTGAAGGACTACCCATGTTTGATGGTAAAGACAAAATATTTGTTATGGTGGATAGACTAACTAAATATGCACATCTCATGGAATTCAAGAATACATACTCAAGGAAAGAAAGCACATAATTTTTCTGTAAAAACGTATACAAGTTACATGGCCTTCCGAAAATTATCATTAGTGATAGAGACGCAAGGTTCAAAAGAAACTTATGGAAGGAGTTATGCAATCATGCTGGAATATCCCTTAACATGAGCTCATATAATCATGCACAAACGGGGACAAATATAAATAGTGAATAAGTGTTTGGAAACATATCTTCATTGTTTTGTAACCAATAAGCAAAACAAATGGTCTCAATGGTTTCACCTAGGAGAGTGGTGGTATAACTCCACCTACCATACCTCAACTAAAATGACCCCATTTGAAGCTTTTTATGGTTACAAACCTCCAAAATGGAAGGATTTTGCACTAAGACACTCTAAGGTTCAAGAAGTAAAAAATCATTTAGAGGAAAGCGAAAAAATCATTAAAATATTGAAGGAAAATTTAATAACAACCAACAATTAAATGAAACAATAGGCTGACCAAAACCATATGGAATGAGAATTCGAAGAAGGTGATTGGGATTTTGTAAGACTTCAACCTTACAAGCAATTATCGCTAAAGAAACAAGGAAAGAACAAATTCTCCCCAAATTTCTATGGACCTTTTCAGATCATCGGAAAAATCATTAATGTAGCTTGTGGGTTGAAACTTCCAAGTAATTGTTCCATCCACATTGTATTCTATGTATCATGTCTGAAAAAGATGTTAGGTCAAAACTAGTCAGCTCAAATAGAAATACCAAAAGTTGATGATGAAGGAAGTATCGTTTTATATCCTGAAGGAATTCTTACTACTAGAGAGAAGGCATTACATTTAAAAATTATTAGAGAATACCTCATTAAATGGAAAAGATTCTAAAAGAATATTCCTCATGGTAAACAAAAAAATTACGACAAAAATACCCCTTGTTACCTCTGGTTTGAGGACAGAGCATTTTTAAAGGGAGAGGCAATGTTATGAATAAAATAATAATTAAGTCAATGATAAAAACAAAATAATATATATAATAATAAACTAATTAATTAGTTATTATTAATAATTATTAGTTATGAAAGGTTAAAAGGTCAAAGGACATGACCAATCACCTTTGTGACTAGTCAATGCTAATATAGGAAACTGTCACGAAAGAAATTGTATAATCATTTATTCTATCAATATACATTATTCACAATACATTTGTGTATATTACATTTGAAGTACAAATGACTACAATGTTTGTTTGTAACATATGCCCTTGATTTTTTTTGTTGGAGATAGTTCACTTTGTATTTTAGGACTTGGGCACTACATTTCTTGTAAATCACTCCAAGTACTTGAAACCGTGCATATTCATCCATGAAGTTAGTTGCCTTGGGATTCACACATGGATTAATTACATCATCTTATGGACCGCTTATTTCTTTTTGGAAATTAATTATATAACATTCTCTTAGGAGGAATATTTTATTGTTTTATGTACTTAGGCACCTTGAATTGTGCACTTTGTGATCTCTTCTAAGTGGAACCTTGAGCACATCCTCCTAGATTAAACATTATTTTATTATATTTACATGCATCCATTCTTGGACGATTAATTCTATATGGTCATATTGCTTGTTGACCTAGTTATGGTGCATGTTCATAGTAATACACCCTCTCTTGGAAGTTGATTCACATCTTTCCTATTTTTGGATGGCGAAAAATTCTTCTTGAAATTTTAGTGTCTACATGTTGTGACATGGTCAACCATGGATCATAAAAGGATCCAAGTACAATTTTATATTATTTCTTTGATTTGTTATGTAGTTCACAACAATCAATATTTTATTGTATGAGAGAAGATACTTTGTCCTTAAAGGGGAGCTCTCTTTCCATTGTAATGATTGTTGAGACTCTTAGAATCAAGGAGATCTTCCCTTGGACTTAATTTGTACATCACATGCTTGAAGATTGAATGGAAGATTTATGTTCTACATTTTTTATTGGGAGGCAATCTCATTGTATTTTTTTATATGTTGATTTCAGTTGTAGGAAATCATTGTATTGTTGATGTAAAGGCCTTGAAATAAACCATGATTAATTTGGATATGCAATATGAGGATTTAACCTATTTGATTGTCGTTTTTGTCGTATCCATATTACAACCATTAAACCTAACTATTACGAGCATGGCATAACATCATATTTTCACCAATGTTATGGATAACACAACCAACTTTCCAAAAATAATATTTTGCAATATATTTCAGCAAGCTAGGGATGAATTATGGCATTCATCACAAACCATATTTCCCTACATTTTCATGCATTTTTTTCTTTGATCTATGACTCATTGAATACATTTTCTCAAGGTGTGATTAGGTACACAGTCACGTGGTTTCTATATTCATATTCCTTCTGACACCAATGATTATTCCACATATACTACAACCATCCATTTTTGCTTATGCTTACTCTTTATTAAATCACATTGTACCTCTATTTTGAAGCATTATCAACCTATCTTTGGGGAACTCCCCCTTGAGTTCAGGAATAGTTTACCAAAAGTGAGAAGAATAGTTATTGTGATGATAATTGGTAGCCTTCCTAAGTTGCACAACACTATACTTTTGATGTTATAGACTTAACATTATATAGGGGTGTGTTGTGGCCAGCAACAACCCCCATTTTGTATTTAGTATTAGTAATAAAACTAAATAAATGGGGACCCTTTTAAAAAGAAAAACTAGCACTTTCAATTCCCTTTTAATAAAACACACTATCATAAACTTAGGAAAAACATCTGCAAAACCCAAAATCTTAAGTATTATGATAGGTTTCAAATAAAATCGTTCTCTTAACAATAAACATCACATCGCAAAAGGGTAGAGGAGGATATCATATAAACAAACTTTCAGAATTGCGAAAAGGTGATGATGCGAGAATGCGCACCTTATAGATTCATCGCATATCACAGATTTCATATGTCGCAAGCACCACCTAAGATAAAACATCCCAATCCTGTGATATGCGATAAAGCATCTCACAAATCTCATCTCGCATTCGCATAAAGAAATAAATGATTTTTAACAAAAAAAAATTATAGATATTGCGATCTGCGAATCGCAAAATCGCTTTATCGCAGATCAACAAGGCTCATTGTTCAATAAAATATTTCTCGTAATCCGATACCGAGTTATGGGCATTAATGTCAACTCATTGGTTTATTGATGGTAATTTATGAGAAAAGATTTAGATCTAATTGAAAGGTTGGTTCATGTAGGGTGATATATTCGATATGATTTCGAAATTAAAGAGCTTTCCCGTCATCTTATCACTTACCATTATTCGTTCCTTACTTGTGAACTTGCAGGAGCGGCAAGCAGAACAATATATAGAGCAGTGTCCAGAACGTAATGGGAAAGAAGGGAAAAGCTCCAGTTGCTGATATAACAGACAGGCAATTCAAGTCTCGGAACCAGGAGCTTATTGGGTCATTTACCCCAAAGGATTTAAGACTTATGTATCATTTACCAGAGCTGCAAGCTAGCTACAACAAGCAATTTGTGGAGAAATTTGCCAAAGAGAACAAATATTTGGCGGAATGCACCAAAAGTTGGTCAGCAAAGGAAGAGCCATTAAAAAGGGACAAATATGGTATATATAGTACTTTTTCCCTCTCGTCTCCATATTGTTTTGTTGTTGCAATGCTATGTAGGCTATTTGGAAGGCTTGATATCAACAATTTTTCATCCAAGTGGCTACCCCTATTAGATGCGGCCAACAACGCCACTATTATGGATTGGGCCCAGATATTGTCTAATAACTTGGCCTCCGTTATTTGGAATTCTCGGTCTAAAAGAACTCCCTCTCAGAGGATTTATCCTCCTTTCTTTTTAGCTGCTTCTGTCATGGATACAATCTGTTCTGTTTCTAGATTTCCTCTCATGGGTTGGAAGTGGACTATACAGAATCCCTTGCCCATTCAGGTCTACCATAAGGAATTGTGGGATTCTAATTTTACCCCATATATTTATAGAATCTTCCATGGAGTTATGTTACCCCTTCACAGAATGTTGTATAAAAAAGATGCCCCAATATTTTCCCTCGAAGCTGAAATTGATATTCTCCCTGTTAAAATATGGTTCAGAGAAGAGTTTTTTAATTATATCAGAGTATTTGGAATCATTGCTTCCCCTCATGTACTTCCATTGTATGTTCGTGATAAGTTAGTGGCCCGTGAAATAATCTACCAAACCTGCGGGGTTGGAGGAATGAGCAATGAATTAAAAGACAAGAAAAAGGAAATCTGGCCGCAATTACCTATGGCTTGTGGGGCCTTTTTGTTGTTTTATTTAGGTCATGCTTTCAAAGAAGTAGACAACATGCCGAGTCTACGATTGTTTAAATTTCTAGGGAGACAGTTTGATCCCTTTGATGTAATAAAAAAAATTACTATGGTTGTTAAAATAAAGGTATTCACTAAAGAAGATGATCTCTTTGACGACATCTTCTAGCAGAAGAGCACACTTAAAGACATTTTTCACATGGCCCAAATCCAATTTGGCCCAGCAGAATTCCAAGAGTTCAAACTCTACATAGAACGAAGATTAACAAACCTCCTCTTGGACAAGTTGCACTTAGAACCGATAAGCGAGCCCACTCCTAGAATTAGTATAAGTGGAAGCTCGTGGACAGATAAGTCCAAGTCTAAGTCTGGAAAAGAATCACCAAAACAGTCTAAACGGCCAGAGAGCAACCATAATAAAAGTGAAGGGTCAGTCAGGGATATTGCCCAATCCAAAGAGAACCCAGAACAACAAGTTTTGTTGCCAACAAAGGTGAAGGTTCCCGCTCCCCTCATCCAGCCAACAAAGCCAATAAGAATTGAGATGGAGAAAGAGTGGGAAACATTTAATGAATTGATCAATATCAAGGAGCAAAACATGGAGACATCTGAGAATACATCACGAACAATGATAGAAATGGTCATTGAAACAGTCGTCAATGCTCCAGAAACGGAGCACATTCCCATCGCCTCATCATCGGAAATCATGCTGAAGATAGAGGAGATCCTTCCTCTAGATGTATTTTACAGTTCGCAACACAAAGCAGTGGTAAGAAGACAGAGAAAGAAACGAAAATTAGACAACATGCTCTCACCTGAGGCAGAGCAGCTAGATGTGCTTTGGTGAGACTGTACCACTGATCCTACAGAAAATTTGACTAAGTTACCCCAAATCGCAGGAGCCTATGCTTCTGCTACTATTGATAAAGTGTCCAAAGTACAACTATTGCTTAAGGATAAAGAAGGAAAAAATCTTATTTTTGCAGCAACAGTTACAACAGGCCAGTGCTAACCAGGAAGCGGAAGAAAAAATGGAAAAATTACAACAGGAATTTCAACAGATGCAGCTGGGGTATCAAAGCAGTTTGGCCGAAAAGGAATATCAATTACTGGCCATGTTAGAAATGCATAAAGATGGCCCCAAAGTCACATAATTTGTCTCAGAATCCCTTGTCTTGAATGACCAACTCTTGCAACAGCAAGAGGCACTCTGCCAAAGAATATCGCAATGGAGATCCCATTGCAAGATGAGCAACAAATCACAAGTCAAGTCGTGAATTTGCGACTCGATTATGATTTAATTGATAAAAAAATTTCTAATGATTTGAATTGGCAGGAATCATAGGAAGGAAAGAGAGTAGGGTTACTCAAGATCAATGAATCCCACAAAGAAATGATGTTCAATAAGTGGGATGCACAGAACAAAAAGGAAGAATAGGCAGCGAAAGAAGCGACGACAACAGCGAGCAATGTCATTGACTGTGTCAATGAAAATCTACATAGAGAAAACCTGATATCAGAAACCGCTACGGGATTTCTCCCAAAAGCGCAACAACTGCAGACGACTGGAGACAGAAAGCTGAAGAAAAGGCAGAGTCAATCAAGAAGTTAACCGAGTTGAATTGGGACACTTAATGGCAATACTTGGTTAAATCGCACAGTCAATGTATGACCCTGAAATGCTTTACAAATTTCGCCGAAAGGATAGCGGTAGCGCTTGATGATTCTGTTTTCATAGGACAACTAAAATCGGAGGTTAGCCAACCAATGCTCCTAAAGCCGATGTTGAATGCTTGCGATCTCAAAGAACAGATGCATAGTTAATTTTCAAATATAGTTTTAGTTTTGTTTTTTATTTATTTTTTCCTTAGATGAGGACGATCATTTAAACCTCCTCCTATATTTTTGTAATAAACTATTTTTAGTCTTTAGTTAGTAGTATTTAAACCCCTCTCATGCATTTAGAGAGGGGTCCAGAAATTTGTCAAAAACATTTCTTCAGAACATGCACTTCTGCACCCTCTGAGGAGGTTTTGATGAATGAATGGAACGGGTCCAAAAATTTGTCAAAAACATTTCTTCAGAACATGCATTTCTACACCCTCTGAGGAGGTTTTGATGAATGAATGGAACGAGATTTATTGATATCTGTGTTTAATGTCTACTACTGAAATGCACTTCTGTACTCTTAGTAAATATTGAATTATGAGAAGATAAATCTATATTGCCGAAGCTCATGATTAGGACATGTTACCAATGGTACTTTTATCTCTTAATGGTTTATGCACATGTGTCAAGTAATATGTTATGTTCAGTTGTTCATATATGAAATCTTGAATGTTTAAGTTATCATTTGGCACTTTTGTACGGTGGTGACTATTCTGTTTATGCTTAATGTATGAATAACTTACTATGCGATATCCTTCTCACAATTTTTTCGACTAATTTATTATACGAAACAATTTACTTTTAATGAATTCTTTTCTTGTAGCAATTGAAAGATCTTTTTTACGAATTGTTGTTAGAAACTATTTTAGATCACATAAGTGAAGAGTTAATCCCGGGATAATTTTTAGAATTAGATGTTTCCATTCATTAGAATAATATTTCATGTTTTAGATTAGATTTAGATTAAAAGCATTTTAATTAGAAATTTTAGAAAGGAAAACATCATCCCTTAGCATCATCACAAACAAATTGGGAAACTGGTCCCATTATCCCCAGCCGGACCCACCATCCCAAACGGAAAAGGAGTTGCTTTCAAGGTCTGGACCGAGTGGGTATCCCCCTTGTTGTAGACCCGATTTTTGGGGCTTCAACATATTTGGCGCTAGAAGGAGGTCCCGAACTGTGAATGGCTAGTAAATCTAAATCCAAATACCATTCTGAGAGTAAATCACCCTCAACATCTCCCTCAACTTCTTCATCACATTTCGAGTCTTCAAATTCTAAGTGAGAAGTTGAGAAAACAACAACCACTACCACACATAAAATTCAAGTATTTTCCATATCACCACAAAAATCTCAATTATCTCAAGGTAGTGTGACTTCGCAATACAATCCTTCTCATCCTCTTACCAAATTACAGAGTGAAAAGTTTGGTATCAAACCAACTGAATTACCTCTGCCTAGAAGGAAAAGAGCAAGAAAGACATCTCAAGGGTCTGATAGTGAGACTCTTTCATCATCAACATCCATTCCATCTTCTCCATTGCAAAGTCAACCATCCACCCCTCCACTTCATATTGTTGTTCATCAGAGTACTGGAACTTCGACATCCTCATCCTTATCACAAGGAACTTCATCTGCACTTTCCTCTGTTAGTAGTTCAACGATGGCTCAAAACCCATGGAATAATCCAAGAGCAGTGTCAATGCTTATGCCCTTGAGTCAATTACCAGCCCATCCTAAGAAATGGCTGCCCAAGTTTAACCCTGAAGCAGGCATGCTAGCAAAAGAACACATAAATAACCTTATGTTATCAATAAATTTAAACGAAGTTACAAATGAAGACACTATTGTTAGACTTTTTTCCTTATACTTTACAAGTAGCAGCCGGATCTTGGTATTTTTCATTACCATCAGGGTCCATTACTAGTTGGGACATTTTCCAAGAGCAATTCTTGACAAAGTTCAGCGATGATAGGTCTACGGAAACATTGATCAACGATCTATTGAATCTTAAGACTAAATCAAGAGAACCTATCAAATATTTTAACTCGCGTTTCAACAAGCTTTTGAATAAAATTATCACTGCTTCCAAGCCTAGCGAAGAAGTTCAAAGTGAATGGTACATATCTTCTTTACCATCGAATATAGAAACCTTTGTTGATAGGGCTACCAAGACAAAATTGGCCAAAAACATGAAGGAAGTGATAGCGGTAGAAAAACGTATCTTAGCTTTAGAAAAGAAAAACCCTATTGATGAAAGAAAATCTAAGAAGGTTACTTTTAGAGATGATCCTAAAAAAAACAATCAAAGGACCCATTTGATTTAGAAGGATTGTAAAAAGTTTTAAAAACCATGTCTAACGAAATGGTTTACATTAAAAGATAAGTAGCAGAGACTTCTTCTAAGAAACACTACAAGCCTTATAGAAAAAATCCTTCAATTGATTCAAAGCCTCCCAATGCTATGGCAAATGCAGAATCTGCAGCAGAAGAAGAGGAAGTTTATAATGAAGAACCTATTGATGAAGTTGAAGTTGTAGAGCTACAGGGAATGTGGGACTTCATTCTTCCAGGAGAAGAGGATCAAGAGGCATCACCAGTCAGTACCAGAAGTAGAAATCAACACAACCTAGTTCTAAACGGAAGAGCACAAGCTTGATATCCAAGGATAAAGTCACAGGTAACAAATCATCACCAAAAGCAACTTAAACAAGCCCAGTCCAATCTGATTCATCAACTCTAGCTAAAACACTAATTGTTTCTGATGAAATGGAGTATAATATCATTGAATACATGAATAAGACTAGGGTCAACATTACTTTTCATGAACTGATCAAATTAAAACATCAACAGAAACTGCTTTTGAAAGAGTTACATGCAATACCCGTTGCACCTCTTCCTACTGTTGTAATCTCGCAAGCTTCTCATGAGATGGGAAGACCTCCAACTTATATGGAAAATAAAGTTGACCTAGATGATATTACTTTAATTGGAGGTAGGTCAAAATCCCATACTCCCCCATTCCTTCTTACTTATGAAATTTTCAATAAAAACTTGCATAATTGTTTGGTAGATTCAGGAGCTTCATCTAATATTTTGCCTAAAACAATTTGTGCAAAGTTAAACGTCTAACCTCAAAAATCTGCAGTACCCATAGTTCAGCTGGACCGATCGCAGGTTGAAGTAATTGGTAAACTAAATCAAGTTACCATAAGGCTGTCATCCAATCCTAAGGTATGTCAAGTCATTGATATTTTAGTCGTAGACATTCCTGAATTTTATGGTTTAATTCTTAGCAAGGATTGGTCTGAAAAGCTTCATGGATACTTTGCGACTGACTAGTCACACATGTGGCTCCCTTACAATGGTAAACCAAATCATATAAAGGTTGAGGGAGAAAGACACCAAAAATACATAGTGACGGAACTGGAAGGAGAAAATGAACCTATAACATACAGCAACAATATAATTGGCAACTATTATGTTGACTCTTTCTTAGAAAATTTTAATTCTCATACTTCACCTTATTTAGAACATTCTCTTTTGTCTCAAGTAGAAATTTTTTATCAAACAAATAGTTCTAAATGCGTTAATTTTGCAGATAGTCCTGTAAATAGCTCTTTGTTTTGGAAATTATTTTTTGACGGTTCCAAGTCTAATGATGGAGTAGGAGTAGGATGTGTATTAGTTAGTCCATAAGGGAATAAAACCATGCTAACCTGTAGGCTCAAGTTCGATTGCACAAATAACACTACAGAATACGAAGCTCTAGTACAAGGTCTATACAAGGAAATCAGACTAGATATCAAGTATCTACAAGTCTTTGGAGACTCTGAGATTGTTATTAAACATGTACGAAATACTATACATTGTCCATCAGGTCATTTAAAGCATTATCAATCTTTAGTGCAAGACCTGATGGAGCATTTTATAGAATTCAATATTTCACCCATTCCCAGACTCAAAAATGCTAGCACTGACCTCCTGGTTAATGTAGCTTCCAAGCTCATTCCCTCAAAAGACTATAGCCCAGACAGATTCTCAATCGAATTGATCTTTAGACCCTCCATCCCTGATAATGTTACCAACTGGATAATTTTTAACGATGACCCTGATATTGTAAGTTTCCTGACATCAGAAGGATCTTACACTAATCAGATAATTGATGAGGACCAACATGACAAGCAGTTACAACAAGAAAGCACCAATAATGCCATACCAAAATCTGTAGTCAATTTGGAAGACCTATATGTTTTGAAAGGCAGATTTAAAAGGTCTACCAATTCAAAACTCCAGAGTTCAACTCTGAACTATGAATTAGTAAATCTAGGAACGGATACTAAGCCACATAATATCAACTTAGGTCTTGGCCTAGCCCCAGAAGAAAAATTAGCCTTTGTTCAGCTCCTGAAACAGTATAAAAAATGTCTTTGCCTGGAATTACAATGACCTTAAGACTTACGACACTTCAATCATTCAGCATACTATCCCGATGATAGCTGAAACCTGTTCAACGAAAACTAAGGAAGATTCACACTAATCTAGAAATTCAGACTAAATCTGAGCTCAATAAATTATTGAAAGCCAAAATTATTTTTCTCGTTCGACATTCTAGATGGGTTTCCAACTTGGTTCCAGTCAGAAAGAAAAACGGAGACATTCGAATTTGTATTGACTTTCGAAATCTTAACAAAGCCTGCCAAAAGGATAATTTTTCCTTGCCTCCTATGAAACAAATATTGCAAGTAGTTGTAGGATCAGAATTAATGTCCTTTTTAGATGGTTTCTCCAGCTACAACCAAGTTTTGGTCCATCCTGACGATCAGCTAAAAACCACATTCAAAACCAAATAGGGTACTTATGCATATCAAAAGATGCCTTTTGGGCTGATTAACGCTGGCACCACATTTCAAAGGGCCATGGATATTGCATTTAAGGGATTAGTAAACAAATCAATGGTGATTTACTTGGATGACATAACAATATATTCTAAAAAGCATGGTAATTACCTCAGAGACTTAAAGAAGATCTTCCAACGTTGTCAAAGGTATGGGATTTCACTTAATCCAAAAAACTCATTTTTTGCATTAAGTGAAGGAAAACTTCTTGGATTTATAGTGTCAAAATCTGGAATCCATATTGATCCAAATAGAATTAAGGAAATTTCTGAAATATCCTTACCACATAATAAGAAAGCAACGCAATCCTTCCTTGGCCAAATTAATTTTGTTAAAATATTTGTTCCAGACTTCTCAAGAATTGTGTCACTATTACAAGCAATGATCAAGAAAAATTCACTCTTTAAATGGGGCCAAGTAGAGTATGAAGAGTTCAATCTAATGAAGCAAGTGATTGTTAATGCCCCATCCCTAGCAACTCCAAATTTTCCCGATCCTTTCATTTTGTATACATTTGCCTCTAAGAAGTCATATGTTGCAATACTCACACAAGCCAATCAAGACAAAGAGGAAGCCCCAATTTCCTTCTTTAGTTAGAATTTGCAAGGGGCTGAATTAAGTTATTATGACGTTGAGGAACAAGCTTACGCTATTTTCAAAGTGATCAAACATTTTAGACCCTTTATTCTTAAAACCCATACAAAGATAATAGTGCCATTTCCAACAGTAAGAAATCTCTTAGTGCAGAAAGACGTGGGTGAAAAGAGAGCAAATTGGGTCACTGCCCTACAAGAATATGACGTTGAAATCAAGCCAGCGAATATTGTAAAAGGTCAAGGCTTTTGCAAGATGTTGGCTAGAGCATCGCTTACTTCTGAAATACCATCTCCTAATCAAGAGGTACAAATGTATGAGGTAAGCCTAAAGGATATTGAATCAAGATATGGTGATATAAGTTTTATCTAAAAAATGGATATGCTCCTTCAAATCTGAATTATATAAAGAAAAGAGCCTTAAGATTGAAAACCAAGCAGTATCAACTCATAAACGATGTGCTTTTTAGGATGAATTATGATTCTATTCTTCTTCGATGTCTTGAGAAATCTGAAGTTGAAAAGGTGTTACAGGAACTCCATGATGGACTAGTAGGTGGAAATTATGCAGGAGATGCAACAACACATAAAATTTTACGTGTAGGATATTATTGGCCTACACTATTTAAAGATGCACATAGCTATGTAAGGAAATGTCAAGTTTGTCAAACTCTTGCTGGAAGACAGAAGAAACCATCATTGCCATTGCAACTAGTCAATATCGATCAACCATTTGATCAATGGGGGTTGGATATAATAGGTGAGATCGTTCCTCACTCTTCTAAACAGCATAGGTAGATCCTTATAGCTACAGATTATTTTACTAAATGGGTAGAAGCAGTTCCTCTCAAGACAACTAATGTTGAACATATCATCAATTTCATAGATCAATTCATAATTACCAGGTTTGGCTTACCTTCTGCTTTAATGTTTAATAATGCATCATATTTTTTTGGCAATGCTATGACTGAATTTGCACTTAAAAGAGATTTTAAGCTTAAATATTCTACCAATTATTACCCACAAGGGAACAGGTTGGCTGAATCAACAAATAAAAACCTATCAGAATTGTTGTGGTCGGTAAATCCCCTCTGCGGACAGAGGCGATCCCACTAGCTCGATAGGGGTCTAGCAACAATCATACACGCTGCATGCAAGCTCCTAATTGCATAATCAAAAAGTTGGTCTGAAAGACCTACCTGGATTCCAACGCTATTTGTCGTGGAAGAAACGTCGTTCCTGCCCTGTAGCTTTGGCCGGTCACTATCCTCGCGTTCCATGCGTGGACATCTGCACAAACAAAGAACAATCCAAAACAAGCGTAAAATCCAATATCATACAATTATATATCAGTCAAGCAGGATATAACTCAAATATTACCAGAAGAATACGTGAGTGGAACCATAATAACAGTCATTCATTATTCAATAAAAGAAGAGAAGAATTACAACCAATTAAGGCTTGACGCTGCAAATCTCCTCCAACTGGGTCAACAGTTTGGCATGCCTTGCAAAGCCACTTCCTCTCTCAGAATTTGGGCACCATAACTTCTCTCTCAGCTCTTACTATCAAGCTCAAAACTTCAACACTCTGACTCTAGCATTCCAAAAACTCCGAAAAAACTCCCTTTCAATGTAGGATGACAGTGATTTATAGATGGCAGAGGAGAAAGTATTCGTCGTATCCGAACACTTACTGAAGATTTGGTATTGTCCCAGAATAGCCTCTGGACTGAGTTGTCATGGATGAAAAAGACGACACTCGATCGTATCCATGGGATTTTTCCTCGGGGAACTGCATGAGTAATGGAGGAAAAAACATTTCAGTGCGCGTTGGCCAAAAATCATGACTAATTTTGTGTGGCGCGGGCTATGTTCTGTGACAGCGCGTCTATGGGTGCACCCTCTTTGTAGGAACTGAGCCAATGGTGCAGGTTAGACACTGTGGACCCGCGCTAATGGAAAAAGGGAATTTTCCAAGGTTAATCTTCAAAGGGTGTCTTCAGGGATATTGAAGTTCATACTTGGGAGACCTCAATGCAAGTGTTTTCAAGTTGTGTCACTAGTCACAGGTCTGTAAATGTGTCCTCCAATGTGTGACAGAGGGGGTAACAAGGACGGTGACCAACGGTGACAAATTACTGCGTAACAGATGCCCCCTAAAGCATGAGCCTCGAGAGAGAGAGAGCTGAAGTGCTTTACAAGATCATACCCAACTGCCGCCGAGAATCTGCATGGAGAGATACAGTATGATAGTTCAAATACATGATATATGTGGTATGGGCGCAGCCATCCATTGACAAAGTACATAACAATCAAGATCCGTAGTATGGACGCAACCATCTAGTTGGGATCGATGAATAGACTCAGGTATCGGTTGCAGCCATCCAGTGAAAGGCATCATGTGTCAAAATCCATCCCTGGATTACAACAGACACAATCCAGGGTCTTGCGCTCCACCTCGACCCGAACACAAGTACAAGTTCAAGCATGCGAAGATGTAAGCTGAAGTCGAACATGCATGAACATCGCCTCATTACCAGCCAATAATGAAAGCTGTTAACAGGCGCGAGAGGTACCACCAGTAATGACAATGGTCCTCAAGGTACTATAGGTACAATCTACGGTGTGTGAATGAATGAACTGACGTCGAACACCTGCAGAGTCATCCGATTGGAGGCCAATGATGAAAACCTCGCGTCGAATATGAAGAACCTGCCATTGAGGCATGCAGGCTCCAAGGTACCAGAAGGGAGTCTCTGGGTCACTTTCGTGGATAATGAGCTGAAGTCGACAGGAAGTGATCTTCGTTGAAGGTGGGCCATAATGTTTCCCACATCATCGACACGAGACGGGAAGAGACAATGTTGTGAAGTAAGATTTGTGAACTATCAAGCGGAGGGGGTATCTTTCAGAGGTCAACTTCTCTTTGAACATATCGGCGGCATGAGAGTGGAGTTGGCAGTATTTGAATTCAATGGATCAGAGGTCATGATGACATGGCAATGAGCAAATGAGAGGTCAAATAGGATCACCCGAACCCACGGAGGCAAGTGAAAACGAAATGAGATATCCCCACCCTGACACGAAAACAGAATAGTGCCATGTTCAAGAGCGACATACTGCCGACACGACTGTAATTACGGTTCCAAAAAATTTCTTTTTCCCCCGCCATTTCTGGCGAGTACCCCAATTATTTTTAACAAGCTTAATGGGGATGGCATTTTCTTGTAGTATAAGTTCTACCTTCGGTCGAATCCAACCTAGTAAAAGTTTAACGAGCCCTAGGGAGGAGAAGCTCAAGTTTCGTCATAATGACGAATCCAATGTCGTCAGAGTTTAACGAGTCCAACATAGGTAAAACTCAGAGTCTTTTTCATGTTTAGAGAGTTTGAAAAAGACACGGAAAAGAAAACTCCAAAGGTCCTTTTTCGTAGAGTTGTGTCTCTCGGTCCAAAAAGTGTTAAAATGATACCCGAAAGAACCGCCCCGTCATCACGACGAGTAGTACTTTCTGTGAGTAGTGATTTTGGTCTGAAAAGTAAAAAGGGAACAAATCACATCGTTTCGCAACCATTAACGAGTTGAAATGACAAAAAATTCTCGGTATATTTTTGTTTTTAACAGTCGATAAAAGAACTTAAACGACCGCCTCTTAGTAACCGTTTTAACGAGCCAAGAGGGACAACTCGGCGATCTTTTCCGCTTTAAAGGTCAGGAAAAGAGCTGAAAGCGGACCTAGGTAACATTCTTCTTGTGTTTTTCCGAGGTTTAAAAAGTCAAAAAGATGCTCGTTAGAACTGCACCAGGCCCTGTTATCATTCGATCAACAGTGGAAAGTCTATTTCGACACAAAAATACCCTAAAAACACCTAAAATTGACATTTCTAATGTATTTTTGGGCTAAAAATAGTGCTAAAAATAGTAAAAAGTAAAAAACAAATTTACTTTTTACCTTTTACCCTATAAGTTCACTATTGGAGGGTTTTCAGTGCGAAATTCATCAGCTGATTGCGACCAATCCAGGACACAGTTCGAGTCGCCGTCTACAACAGGTAAGAGGCCTCATCCTCAGCTTCATTTTCATTCTATTTTTAATGGTTTTTATCCACATTTTAGGCTTCTGCAAGAGGATTTAAAAAATTTTAGGTCTGCGCCATTGGCGCGGGATTCCGTCACGGGACCGCGCCAATGGCGGAATTTTAATACAGAGACCGCGCCATTAGCGCGACTGTTTTAAAAATAGTCGCGCCATTGGCGCGAACTCAATTTGTGTCAAATTGGACCGTTAGAATCTCAAATTTCCCTCAAATTATACTTCAATATTTATCTAATGATTTAAATTGGTTCTTTGTTTGCAGGATTTTGCCCAAAATGGTGGTCGAATGGAAAGAACGAGAGCACGGGGAAGTTGATGCCCTAGCTCTGGCAGATGATGATTGTATGGCGGCATTGAGAGACTGCAGACTCAAGAATTTTTTTCATACTTCCTACCTCCGCGCACAACCTGAGCTACTACGTTTCATAGTAGATGCTTGGGATGTAGAAGATCAGGTGTTCCGCCTGAAGGACTAGACATTGGAATTGGATGTTTCCGATGTCTATTTCATCACAGGTTTATCACGGCGGGGCGTGCGCCCTATTTTGACAGGCAGTCGACCTTCTGCAGAGATGATCGAGGAGGTGAAGGAAAGGATATGTCCTGGTGCACGGTTTGGCGAGAACAGAAGGAAAGTAGACATCAACATGATCCCTAGCTTGGTTCTATGGATTATCTTGTTTACCATTACTTGGGCAGCGGGTATACAGGAACCTCATGAGGCCAGCAATAATCACTTGCTGGTTGCCACTGAGTGTCTTCACCCTACAGTGTTTGATTGGGCTTCTGCGGTGACGACCAACATCAAACGACAGCTTACCAATTGTAAGCAGGGTGGAAACAAACAGTTTGGGTATGGGTCAATTCTGGTGACCTTCTTTTTAGAATGGCTGCCGATTTTTCGGATACTTGGAGGGATAGTAGCAGATCCAGTGCTGAGGGAGACGAGGTTGCATCGGTGGGCAGAGCTCATGCCCAGAGGAGGAGGGGGCCAACAGATGTCTTGGAAGCCCGAGTTCTTCATCTGGATCCGGCATCAGATGATAGTCGTTGAGGACTGGCCCTATGCGGGCACGGATTTCACCGGAGTTCCCGATCTCCCTCTACCCGATGGAGAGCATTGGGACGAGGAGCTGGGTAAGAACTCTATGTTTTTAATGTTTTATATATTTGATTTTTTTGTTAATACGTGTCTATTTTCTAACAGATGTTGGCGCAGAGCGACCAGCTGACGTGCCCCATAATGTGCGCAAAGCGCAACCCGTAGTAGACCCTTAGGTAGAGGGTGAGGATGATCTTGTGCAGAACCTTGAGGCACTAACTCGAGGTATCCGAGGCTACGGCAGGTTAGCAGATGTGCCTAGAGCTTATCAGAGGCATACAGTGGGAGTGTCTACTCGTGTCCACCGTCTGTTGAGACGTTTGGTGCGGGCAGTGACATGCTATCACGAGCATAACCGTGCCTAGATATCTAGGTTTCATTTTTGTACATTTTGAGGAGTACGCTGTCAACGGCTGTATAGACTTTGACATGTATTATTTTTGTAACGCGCGGGGCGCGAACACTTTGACTCACACATATATATATACATATGGGCTTTTTGGATGGATCTTGTACATGTGATGATGTTTCAATTATGTTACGCAAATGTATCAGTTGCATAACATGTGACCCATGTGTTTTTTGTATGTTTATATGCTTATGTTTTATTCCTAGATGGATCTTGTACATGTGACTGTGTTTTATATGCTATGTGACTGCTGGACACATATGTAATCTAATGTATCTAGCGCATAACAAGCGACCCATTGGAACGTATATACACGCACATATTTATTCTTTATACAAGATTTTATTTTTTATACAAGCTTAAAAGCACGTGACATACATGCAAACTATGCTTGATGGGAAGTGAAACGGGTGTGCCCCCAAACATCGTGTATCTAAGTGATGTATCAATCCGAGGTATATGCCCCCCAAGCTTCAATCCATTGAAAATGGGTTGAAGGTTGAGTAAATGGTTATGTGTTCGAAAAACACGAACACCCGGTTCATTGTTTTAACGAGGTTGACATGATGGATATGAACTATCCTCGAAATAGACAGTTTCATTGTTTTAACGAGGTTGAGACATCAAGAAAACTATCCTCGATACTTGTTTCATGGTTTAACGAGCTTGACACAAGATCAGGAACTATGCTCGACACTTGTTTCATTGTTTAACGAGCTTGACACAAGATCAGGAACTATGCTCGACAAATCCGTTCGGCCGTGTATTCGACGACCTCTCCTCGGTCAACAATTGAAAGCAAAGTCTGATCCACAAACAGGTTTTGCTTCTTCTTCGACTGGACCGTTCATTTTTTAAGGAGCTTGACATAGGATGATGAACTATGGTCCGGCCGATCATGTTTCATTTTTTAACGAGGTTGCCACAAGATCAAAACCATCCTCGAAATTCCTTATTTTATTTTTGGAGGAGCTTGATATAGGAAAAACTATGCTCCGACCAGTCTTTATCATAGAGAAGAGGAAGCCGGGGCTTCCAGAAATGGCGCTCCCGATGGGAGATCAAAGTCGTGTAGACTAGAATCTAATGCCCCCAAAGCACTGTTGACCATGTGGGTAGTGCTAGGGAGAGGCGGGGGGAAGGTACTCACATAGTTGACCTGCGAGGAGGTAGAGGCAACTGATGGAGAAGAACCGTGAGGATGTGACAACGGCAGAGGGGGGCTAAAGAATGACAACTGGTCAATAGTGACAATTCGTCCTTTGTGTGGAAAGAAGATTACGTGGAAAAGCGAAGAAACGATAGCCCCCATGGCATAAATGTAGTCATGACCAAGGAGAAAATTGTTTCCAAGAGCATTTTGGATAACCATTACATCTATATAGACGGTTTTGCCGCCCAAAGTAATGGGTAGCTGTGGGAGGATTCCTAAAGATTGACATGCTCTTCCGTCGAAAGCCAACAGAGTATGCATGATTGGCGTAAGCGGCGGGGAACCGAGAGCTTGCCAAGTAGTATACGGCATAAGACTAGACGATGCGCCTTCATCCATGACGGTGCCAGGTAGGGCCGTGTCATAGGCATATACAGTGATCTGGAAAGGTACATGAGATGGAAGGTGATATGAGGTTAGGTGACTCCAATCAAAGGAGATAGCTGAACTGCTGGGCGGCGGAAGCAAATAACCGCCCCTATGCTCGAACGGAGCCGGTGGAGGACGCTCTGAATCAAAATAGATAAGAGGATCGTCGTCAGATTCAAGAGAGTTTGACGAAACATGAAGAACCTGTTTATGACTGTCATCTAGAACAGGTTGGTCGACTGATGGTAAACTCGAACTGGCACAATCGCCGACCAATGGTTGATCGAGAAGAGGCTGGATGGAACCAGGTGCAGTAAGAGGAGACTGAACAAGAGAGGTATGCGAACCATCCTTGTCGTTAGTAGAAGGACAATCTGCGAAGGCAGAAAGATGCTGATATCCAGCGGGGAGTTGGGGTGGAGGATCTGCAAGACTTTCCAACACAAAGGAGGCTCTGTCCATGAGTGGACAAAGGTGAAGGAAGTGATGACCTTCACATAGTTTGCAAGGGAGTCGAATCTTCCCTTTTCCTTTCGTATTCCCAACTATAGGGGTATCATCGCTGTGAGGGACAGTGGACGATGATGGACGGGCTGGATCACGAGCCCATATCCTCAAGACCCTGGGAATGCCAGGACAATTTCGAAGGAGGTGGTTTTCCTTGCATAGTCTGCAAGGGAACTTGACCTTGGGTGGAGGGGTAGGAAGGAGTCCGTCTTCCGTTGTCCGTGGTGGAACAACAGTTGTACTTGTAGTCTTCTTTGTGTTTGTGACCGTTCCCTTGTTTGACTTCTTCTTCTTTGACTTCTTCTTCTTCTTGTTAGCTACCTGGGTACTTCCACCAGGCGAAGAAGGAATCGTTGAAGTAGGTGTCGAAGTGGTGGGGTACACCTTTGGTTCAACTGGGTGTTGAGCAGGCGGAGGGACTGATGTAGTATCAACCGACATAGAAGGGACCACAGAGTTTGAAAATAGCCAGACTGGTAACCCGACAGTTAACCCTGAGAGAGTTAGTGTTGCCATATAAAGGGCACCAGCATTTCCAGGAGAAGGGAAACGACTAGCATCCCCATCAGGTGGGGGACTTAGGTTGATGAATCCTGGGAAATTTGCCATGTAAAGACGAAGTCCTAGTCGAACTAGCGCACTCAAGATCTAAATGGGTAATGTGAACGTGGCCAGATAAATTATTAAGACACTTGACTTGACCTTTTCATCTTTAAAGAGTCGAGAAAAGGACGAAAAGCTGACTCTAGTCTCCTTCGATTTTTTAATGAGCACGAAGTGACAAGATGCTCACTTACACCTTTTCTGTTAAATAGTCTGAAAAGGATCAAAAGCTGACTACTCTGGAAATCTAGGTAAGAGGGTGTGCCAAACAAACCGTAAAATTGCTTATACACCTTAGCGATCAGAAGATCACCAAGGACTTCCCGTACTGCAGTCAATCTTCTCGAATGCTGTGTTCAGTGCATTACAGTTCGTAGGGCGGTAGACTCGGCTTCCTATGGATCAAAGGTTGCAATCCTATAGGGGTCTCCCAATTTATACTCGATGGTACGTGGGAGCACAGTCCGTACTAGCACCTATCGTTTCACCGTGGAGGAATCACCCAACCACTCGACGATAAACTACTAGGCTTAACGACGCCGGAACACGTCTCTAGCCTAGACCTCTAGAATGTGAGCATTAAATTCCAATGCGTTGTTAGGTTCATTGAATCAATTTTATTGTTGATCTTCAATTAAGTTTCAGTTTTTTTGCCTTAGCGAATGTAATCTCTCGAAATGTCCTAAATGCCACTACATGCAAGAATTGTATTCGTTTCGTTTGGATGAAATCTAGCTACAGCAGAGTTAAGAGGTTCATGCAAACAAAACGATGTCCAAAATTTCTAATGCAGCTAATCAACAAGAAAGGAAAAATCTTTTCTCTTTTTCTTCTTTTAAAAGCAAAAAAACTAACATAACATGCCTAATTGATGAAAAGCAAAAAAAAAATTCTTTTCTTTTTTGGAAAAATAATATGACAATGCACTTAAAGAGTTTCAAGAGATATTCACCATCACATAGTTCATTCCAAAGAATCTATAGCCAATTCGGAAACAAAAATAATAGCCCAACGAAGCAAAGAAAAGCCAAGATTTCCAAGTAACTATGTAAGCTAAGTCACAACGAAATCAGGGAAAACAAGCGAGCTAAAAGCGAGATATTTGCAGTATGGAGTGTAAAAAATCATATAACCACCAGGAGAATATAGAAATCAATCAATAAAAAGACCGGATGTGTAAATCATCAATCCAACGGGAGGTTTGATAACACAAAAACCACAAAGGTCAAGATGTAAAATCGGTAGACAATGGCAAACAACCGAAGGATCAAAAACCACCAGCCAATTATCAATCCAACAGACTCCCAGAAAGTGTAAAAACAGAGAGAGACAAATCCAACTTTAAGAAACTGGCAAACAAGTTTATTCAAAAAACTTAAGCAGTGCGGCGCGACTGTATGCCTGCAACCCGCGCTAAACAGAGACTGGCGCGAGTTGTCAGAGAGCAACACGCGCCGACCAGCGCGATTGTGTAAGGAAAAAGCACGCTGGCGGAAAATGCCAGGCAAAAAAAAAGACAGAGTGGTCTCAGGCTTGGCTTCTGGCATGCAGACAGAGCTAGCAAGTAAAAAGATAGCAAGAAAACTAACCAAGAGAGTTATTCAGACAAATAAATGAAAGAAAAACGACATGCGAAGCAAGATTGATATTGTCCACTTTGTAAATCAACCCGGAGATCGACTGAAGTGGCGTTGATCTACTTCACTTCTGCATAGCAGAAGTGTTTCGAAGGCTGCCTGGCCGCTCTTCAGACTCCGTCCACAACTTACAAATCAGACAATACAAACACAAACAACAATAGAACTCCCCAGCGGAGTCGCCAAATTGTTGTGTGAGGTAAATCCCCTCTGCGGACAGAGGTGATCCCACTAGCCCGATAGGGGACTAGCAACAATCAAACACGCTGCATGCAAGCTCCTAATTGTATAATCAAAAAGTTGGTCATAAAGGCCTACCTCGAATCCAACGATGTTCGTCGTGGAAGAAACATCGCTCCTGTCCTCTAGCTTTGGCCGGTCATTATCCTCGCGTTCCACGCATGGACACCTGCACAAACAAAGAACAATCCACAACAAGCGTAAAATCCAATATCATACAATTATATATCAGTCAAGCAGGATATAACTCAAATATTACCAGAAGAATACGTTAGTGGAACCATAATAACAGTCGTTCATTATTCAATAAAAGAAGAGAAGAATTACAACCAATTAAGGCTTGACGCTGCAAATCTCCTCCAACTGGGTTAGGGGTTTGGGTACCCCTCAAACCCCCTGTTAACTATGTGGAAAGAATATAACACAACCCAACACAAGGTAAGATCAGATTCACATGTCCTTGGGGTACCTTTTCTTATAAAGTTCTTCCATTTGGTTTGTGCAATGACCCTGCTACTCAAAGGGAAGTTTTGAGTATTTTTGATGAATTGGTTCATTACTCTATTGAAATATACATGGATGATTTAACTCCTTATGGACGTGACTTCCATATCCAAGGAAGCGATACAGGTAGACCCAAACAAAATTTCCATCATCAAAAGGGTCCCTACCCCATAGAAGCAAAGGGATGTCAGGAGCTTCTTGAGACTAGCGGGGTATTATAGGAGATTCATCTAGGACTTTAGTAAAGTGGATTCACCTTTGTTTGGTTTATTGGCCAAAGACTCAGATTTCTATTAGACTAGTAGTTGTCAAGAGGCCCTTGAAGTGTTGAAAGAAAATTTGATGATTGCACCCATCCTAAGAGGTCCCAACTAGGCATTTCCTTTCCATATCCATATTGATGCATCAGATAAAGTTGTGGGGGGAGCCTTGGGACAAGTAGAGGATAAGTTTCCTTATGCTATTTACTTCATTAATAGCAATTTGTCTAAAGTTTAGCTCAATTACACTGTCATTGAAAAAGAGCTCTTAGCTGTAGTACATTCTTTAAACAAATTTAGGCACTATATCATTGGGTACCAAACTTTTGTTCATACTAATGATACAACCATTAAATATTTGATGAGAAAGCTTGATGTTAATGCTAGGATAATTGGGTGGTTGTTATTGTTACAATAGTTTGATTTGACTATTATTGAGAAACCATGAAAAGAAAATGTGGTTGCAGAATTTTTGTCTAGGTTAACCTTGCCTGCATGTAATGAAGAGATAGTGGATGATCAACTACCAGATGAGCACCTCTTTGCCATCTTGGTGCTTTCTCCTTGGTTTGCTGACATAGAAAACTACTTGGTTGCTGGGAGGTTCCCTCCTAATCTATCATCCAAGGAGAAAAGCAAGATTGTAAGGAAAATCTCTCCTTTCACTTGGATTGGGGGCAACCTTTTTAGATTGGGACTAGATAAAATCTTGAGAAGATGTGTAAGAGAGGAGGAAGTCTTTGACATCCTCTCAGCATGTCATGATGGTTCTTGTGGAGTTCATTTTGCTGCAAAAAGGACAACCTTTAAATTTTTATAGGTTGGTTACTATATGCCCACGTTACATCAAGATGCAAGGAGATATACCACTAGATGTGATCAGTGTTGAAGGATGGGAAAACCCACACCCAGGGATGAAATGCCCCTACAATATCAAGTGGCCTTAGATCCATTTGACAAGTGGGGCATGGATTTCATTGGGCCAATTGATCCACCATTATGATAGAAAAAGTACATCATTGTGTGCACTGGTTACTTGACAAAGTGGGCTGACACAAAGGTAGTCAAAGTAGCAACTCAGCAGAAAGTGGCATAATTTTTAAGAGAAAACATCTTCTACAAGTTTGGGTATCCAAGGGAGGTAGTCATTGATTAAGGAGCACAATTCAAATCCCATTTGATTGAATATCTCATGAGGCAACACCATATCAAGCACAAGACATCCACTGCCTATCATCCTCAAGCAAATGGGCAAGTAGAGGTCACAAACAGAGCACTAGAGAGCATCCTCACCAAGGTTGTTGGCAGCAACATGAAATATTGGGAAGAGAGACTAGTAGAGGCCACTTGGGCCTACAATACCACCTAGAAAACCACCACTGGATTCACTCCATATGATTTGGTTTATGGAAATAAATTTTTGCTTACTATTGAGTTTGAATATAACATTTTGAGAATGATAGCTCAGTTGGACTTAGATGTCACCACATCACAACAAGAAAGGATGCTCCAACTAAACGACTTAGATGAGTTCAGAATGCAAGCTCTCTTACACAATGAAATCATACATCTGCAAAGGAAGGTCTGGCATGACAAGCATATCAAGGGATTGGGCCCTGTTATATGATTCTAGGTTCAAATATTTTAAAGGGAAGCTACTTTTCAAGAAGGGGATTGGGCCCTGTTATATGATTCTAGGTTCAAATATTTTAAAGGGAAGCTAATGACAAGATGGTTGGGCCCATACCTAGTGGAAAAATGTTATGAAATTGGATTTGTCTAGATCAGAACCATTGATGAGGAAGGAATTCCATTGCTTGTAAATTGTTACACGTTGAATTAATATAGAAGACCTTTGTCCAATGAGGAATTTATCAATTCAATCAGCAAAGAATTGAATGTGATTAGCGGTTTCATAGCTTCCAATCCACAACATTCCTAGAAATTAATATATATATATAATACTATGATAAATATATATATATATATATATATATATAACTATATAGATATAGATATATAGATACATACATACATACATACATACATACATACATATATATAAGGCCTAGATGAAAACCTCTATGAGGCATTTGAGGCCAACTCTCGGGTTGAAAACCTCTTTAAGCCACCCCAGGAGCAAAAAAAAAGAAAGAGAAAAAATAATAAAGATCCCTAGGTGAAAACCTCCCTTGAGGCACCTAGAGCAGGCATGCAAGTTGAAAACTTCCTCTGAGGTAGTCTGTGTGTCTCAAGAAAAAGGGAAAAATAAAATAAAAAGGAGAACAAGGAATAAGCTTATATCATATTTACTAACCTTTCTTTTGTTTTGCAGAATTGTACACAGTGGCAAATTTTATGTCTATAGGCCAAGACATACATGCTATCATCAATTCCTCTCTCCATACACCTCATTTCCATCCTCTCCATTCATATTACTATCTCTCTTCACCATCCCATCATCAAGAAATCTAAATTTCACCTCCTCTTTTTGATGCTACGGGAAGGACCTGTATTGCTACAGGAAGGTCCTATAATGCTGCAAGAGGAGCCTATGGAGCTATAGTAGGGAGATCCGAGGAGGAGAACAATCCAAAAGACCATCCTAGCTCTGAGAATGATAAAGAAGGTCCTCCTATGACTTTTCAATCATCCATCCACACATTTCACCAAAAATTTGCTCAAATTCTCCGTTATGTCTTACCTTAAGAAAAAAAACAGAAGCTATTATTTTCTATCTCTACACTGTTTGTACTACTCCTCCATCACTCTAACTCTATACTCATAGCTTATCGTCATATCGCTCATCCACCTCATGCAAATTGAAGACTTCAAGGGGAGAACGAAAGAATACTACAGGAAGAAAATAGTAATCACTCATATTATGTTTTTTTCCACCACTAGAAGGCATGATCAAGCTTTGTTTGTAACTATGAAGTGACCCCTCATTCTCATGGAGGATTTCCACCAATAGCAACAGCTTGGATATCAGAAGAGGCACCTGCAAACACACAGCAAAAGCAATAGTCAAGGTAGCATAAAAATTGAAGACATGCATAAGAAATAAGTCAAAGAGGTCATCTCCCTTAATCATACTGATATATGGCCCATCTCCAGCATGCAAACCATTATAGAAGTTCGATCCACAGGCAGGCTTAGTTATGGAAACCCTAACCTCCTCTCTCTAGATAAAAATGACAAAAAATGTGTTTTAAATGAGAAAAGGTGTTTTAATATGTTGGAGGTGGCCAGTGAACTTGGCCACCCTCGACTAGTAAACTTAAGTGTGAGTTTAGTCACCCATGCAATGTGGAAATTTCAACTCAAAATGAAGTGGTGTCCTCAAAGAGTGGATTGATAATCACGAGGAGGGAGAAATGATTACTATTAGTGGGGACAACATCCCAAAAGAGGAAACTCGTGTTAATGCCAAGTCACTATAGCGCTCCAAGATTTTAACCAAAAAATGATATTATGTGTTGGATCGACTTCATTTGCACCATCACTCATTCCAAAAACAAGGAGAGGAAGGACAAGCTAGTGCATCGATCAGCCTAGAGTGCCACCGAGGAGCTCTGAACCCTTCTTGCAAAGTGCTACAGGAGAAAGCTACAGGCATGCCTGCAACTGCTATAGGAGGGTTGAGAGGAGCTACAGGAGGAGTTGGGAGGAGAAAAAGGAGTCACAGTGGCTTGATATTGTCTCAAAACCTTCGTGCACACCCAAAATTGATCTGATAACAAGTATGTGATACCCTCCTTCTTTGTTTCTACACCCAATTTCATGAACAGTCTTCTTGAAATTAAGATCCTATAGCAATGAATTGATCATTAGGGGATCCTTTTGGAAGTTTTCTGTGAATAAGAAAAACCAAAATAGTTTGGTTGATATCAATTCGAGCACCCTTCTTCCTCACTATTACCAAGCATTGTGCCATTGTTTCACCACTCTTTGTGCCACTATTTTACCACTGAGACTGTTTGAATTTTCTTGAATTCCAGACCTAAATAGCATCAAGAATTAATAGAGAAGAGATGGGGGGAGGATTTAATAGAAGGGAACCCTCAGACACAAGGAGAATATACCAACACCCTCATGTAGTTGACATCTTTAGAAACCACCAGTGGTTGGGTTTCTTTAAGATGCTAAAGGGTTATGATGATGATCTTTCCCATGAATTTTCCATGGCATTACACTCTCAGGAGGAAGATAGTGCCACAACTGTTGTTAGAAGGTTAGCCATCTCTCTCATTCTTGAAACCATCAACAGAGTGACCATCTTGCCTCTAGGAATTAGATGGAGCAAAGTAGACAAGCAAGTAAGTGTCACAAGTAGGAAAAACTTCTTCCTTACAAAAGAGAAGCTTGTAGAAGAAAAGAATGGAGTGAGAAGAGAAAGTTTGTCTTATCCTTGGGATGAGGTAGCTTACCATGTACTTAAATATATATCTTGTGAAGGGATGTTAATTGTGGTTTATGCCTACCCCTTCAGGTTTCTCTAGAAGTTGAGATTCAAGGAAGAAATACCCCTTTCTCAAAGACTTGGTGTCCCTTATTTCCTTCTGCAATCAATCATGGAGATGAGTTAGAGGGTAAGGGAAGGAAAACACCAACATTTAGCTCACCATGACCTCATCAAATTGATAGTGGTAGATGCTCTGAATCACTCGAGATTCCCTATCATATGGAACAAATTTGTAGACATGGATAGGGAGAATTTCATAGAAACACAAGCCCTCACACCAGGAGAGACTCCAACCTCTAGTGTTGAAGGGGGAGAAGCAAAAACATAGGAAGAAGAAGGAGTAAATACAAAAGAGGAAGAGGCAGCAAGAACAGAAGAAGAAGAAAGACAAACAGATGAAAAAGAGGCAACAGAGACAGAGGAAGGAGAAGCAGAGATGAAAGGAGAAGAGGAGGAGAATAAAGGAGAAGAAAGAATCAACCATGAGGAGACTCCTCAACCCCAAGGACCATAAGACATTGAACAAGAAGTAGTTGCAAACTTAGAAACATTGGGAACTCTTATCAAGCACAAGAGGAAGCAATCAAGACAAAGTCAAATGTATTTTAGAACCAGGAAGAGCATTACAATTAGACAAGGGAAGCCACAAACTCCTACAAGGGTTCCCATAATTATTGATGAGTCACCAAGCAAAAAGGAAGAAATAGGACCCAATGAGGGAAAATTTGAGGAGGTCACTCCTCCTAAAACCAAAACCAAGTCACCCATAACACCCATGAGTAGGCCTACCATTAGGTCAATCATCTTCGAGAAGACAAGGACACAATCTACCTTTGAGGAAGAGAAAAAAGAGAAGCTACAGGAGGATTGGTGTTTGCTACAGGAGAGACAGGGTTTGCTATAGGAGGGGAAGAGTATGCTACATGCAAGATAGGGGAAGATATAGGAGCACAAGAAAGACTCACAAGAGGAAGCCACCACCTCAAATATTGTTGGAAAAGATCTACAATAGATCCAAGAACCTAGCCCACAACCTAGCTTGAGCTCCTACTACAAATTCATTGAAGGAGGAAGAATTATCCCTAAAAAAATTTCAATCCCACTCCTTTATGAGTTGGAGATGGAGAGAGGTAGAACCCACATGTGGATGAAAATTGCTAAATCTAAGAAGGTAGAGGATGTAGGCCTAATGGAATAAAATGTCATTGAAACGAGAAAATAATTAAGTGAGTTGAGAATGAGAGAGTCTATAATGAAGGAGCAACTACAGGCAGAAAACATGAGGTTGAGAGAAAGGTTGCAAGAGAGAGAAACATAAAAATCCACCATGGAAAGTCTCTCCATGGAAGCACTACAATGCAGAAAACCATCAAAGCCTTATGCCCTATTTATCAAAGAATAGTGGCTACAGTTCCAAATCAAAACTTTGGAAAAATATGGATCTTTTCCTTTTCAAGACTACAGGAAGTTTATTGAATTTTGCAACCAAACTAACATGGAAGACAGAGAAAAATTGGTTGAATTTTACATGCCCAAACTCACTTTGAAAAATATGAATTTTTGGGATCCCAATTTAAGAATGGGAGATATACAACTGATAAGTTTCACATCTTGGATGACTCATGAGGAGACAAGAGCTGAGAGTGAAAAGGGTAATGGTAAAGGAGGAAAATGAACCATTGTATATCAGGGTAGAGCTAGTGAGCCCAAAGGTTGCCAATAGCAATCATGGGCTCATCTCCAATGATGTTGCTTTAGCACCCAAATACATTGCTACCCAAGAGACAACCATTCTACACTTTGAAGACACATTCAGGATGTTGGGAACAAAAAGTATGCAAGCTTGCCAGAGGAGATGGCATGCATTACCCCACAGTCTACATATCAGAGAATATCACTCTCCTGAAAGGCTAAGGTATGCCTTGGGAAAAACACCATTGTAAAAGAGGATCATGCAGGGATGAAAATCAGGTGGATAAGACTCAAGATCAGTACACCCTTGCTGTTAGGCTTACAAGAAGGAATAGATGAAGCAGGAGAGCAGAGGGAGTGGAGAGAGACAGAGAGGAATGTAGGTTTTTACCCCCAAGAGGGCACACCATTTGACGAGCCTTGGGATGTTAGGGAGGCCACCATGGTCATGAAAGAGCTGCACATGGATGACTGAGTTTCTCAGAGGATGAGCAACAACGAACACCTTCAACAGGGGGGTGATGATGAGTCCCATAAATAGGTACATTGTGAAGATCAATATGCCATCCTCTAGTCTTAAAACTATCATTCTCTTACATTAATTTACATTTTTTGTTATATTATGCTTAGTAAGAGGAGTAAAAGGTGTTTGTCATAGTATGTGGCCTAATGTGGTTTAATTGCAGAAAAATGCAGCATTTTTCATGCTATTACTATGAAAGGGCTTAATGGAGACAACTAGTAGGGAATCTAGGGGGTTTCTCGACCTCCTTAACTCCCTAAACTCGGCTTGGGATCACCATATACTCTCTCACCTGTTCGAGTTCATTGGCAGCCAAGTGACTCCTAGTCCAAGTGAAGATCAAGAGGGACAAGATCCACCATTTTTGAGATCATGGAGGGAACCACTCCCAATTTTGAGGGAGCAGCTTCAGCTACCTTTTTGTATAAATAAACTAGAATAAGAGATCATTAGGATTCAAATTTTTTGTTCAGCTAGGTATAGTTATTTAGCTTCAAGCTTGACATTTTTATTTTCAACATTTATGTGATGTATTAGACCTGCACTTTTTGATAATGAGAAGTTGGATTTTAAGTTGCATCTAAGTTAGTTTAAGAGGGCTGAGACCCTTAGGTTTGGGCCCAATCCAAAGGCTTTGGTCCCTCTTCTTGTACTTATGTTTCTTCTTGATTCAAGGAAGTTCATAGTTTCTTACATTTCAGTAGAGATTAATCTATAAAATCTCATGGTTGAAGCCTCTACATCACCTCTCTTGTGGGAGAATGAGTGGAAGGATTCACAACCAAAACCAAAAAAGATTGTGTTTATGATTTCATGGAAATAGATTAGTGTTAGTTGTCCTATTTTACATTTTCTTTTTGTAGCTTAGAAGTCAATTTAGTGATTAGATCAATGGTATTGCATGAATTGGATGTTATTTAAATTCAACTCATCTTTTCCATCATAAGTTATTTCATTTTGTTAATGATTAACGGATGCGTGCATGTGATTGATTGCAGGGTTGGTTGATCTGTAGGGAAGGGCACCATCACTTCCATCCTAAGCTCCTTCATCTTCTTCCACTTCCAAACCCTGTCCCAAAACCCTATTTTATAAGCCATTCTTCCTAGTACACCGAGAACACTCATCCTAATGCAAGACAGGCCTCCGAGAGGTCCTAATCTTGGCTAGGGGCTCAAACCAACCTCCTTCCATTTGCTTCAACTTCCATCCACCTCCCCATATCCTCAAGACAACGTTTTCACCTTCAAAAACCACTCAGATGCCCTCATGTAACATTATAGGTCTCCCTATAGCATTACAAGCCTCCTGTAGCAATCGCCTGTAGCAAACCTATAACAACATTTTCCTTCATTAGTTTGGATCCCCACTGCAACTTTGACTTAAGCATAGATGCATAATGACCCCCAGATGTGGTTTTATGATCAAGGAAAGCTCCTAGGCCACTCCAACCCTTCCTTTTCTTCACTCTAAAAATAGAGTAGAGTTAATTTCTTTATCATGCAAGTAGGTTATTGATTTATGAGAAAGTGTGAACTAGGTAGATGGTACATGTAATTCTAATTGGTAGTTTGATGAATTATGAAAGATAAATTAGCTTCCTTTTTGCAAGTAGATGAGGTAATTTGATGAATTCTGCAAGATAACATAGCTTTATTTCTACAAGTAGATTAGCCTTTTTCCTTTCATGAATTGATTAGTTAGAATTTACAAGTTGAGTCAATGACATTTCTATTTTCATAGCTAGAAGAAATTTCCAATTGTACCTTTATCAGCAAGCTTTCATTCTAATTCAGTAGGAGGAAGGGTCTCTGAGCACTTTTTGATCTAATGTCATAACTGAGGGTGGCATTAGTGGAATCCTATCTGATGTGCTTATAACACTTTCACCTTGGAGTTCGGGTTGATAATTTGAGTTGAAGAGCCCTTGGGATTTGCAACATTCTTGGTGCAATACCAGGGCTCGCTAGTACCATCTGCCAAAACATGACATAAAATATTTATTTCCAGTAGTTACAATTACAATATTTCTAAGAGGAAAGAAACACATATGAAAATGATACATGGAGAGAAGAACACATATCCACATAACAATGCTTGGAATCACCACAAACTTCTTCATTAGACTTTTAGAACAACATACATGCTTTTTTGTCTCATAAACTTGCCAAAATTTGCATAAATATTGGTCCCTTGAATAGAAAATCAAACCATTCAAATGAGTTCCCTCTTCCCTCTTATAGCGAGAGCCATGACAAAAATAGTTACAAAAATATCTTCTAGTGTGACAACTGGCTAAACTAATTAGCTGTGCAAGCATGTTGTATGCCTAACTACTCTAATCATTACATAACAACTTGATACCTTCTTGAAAATAAAATATGTACAAATTGCCAAAATGGAAGAGATATGTTATGATTTTCAAATCAAGAGAGATCCTCAAATATGGCTCACTTGATCCTTTGGAGTAAGTCTCAGTTCCACCACCTTAATTCACGGTGGGTTGACCAGCTGGTCACACCTTCACCATATAACTAGGTTTGGTATGGAAATATGAATAAGGGTACTATAAGTAATCCTCAGGTTTGTGAGCTTCGTGTAGTTTGACTTATCAACGAACATGGTTTTTTACTAGCCACAATAGTTGGAAGTCCCTTTGCAAATAGTTTACAATGGTACTTCCCTTGAGAGTGATAGTTTTCTCGCATGAGTAATCCACCTTTATTTTGACCTCTATTAATAATTGTTCATATTTCTCTCAGGGTAGCAGTTTCCCTTTAAAATCCCAACAACTCGGTAAGCCTGCTCCAACCCTTTGTTCAAAGTTAGAGTTGAAAGGTTGCAATTGCCCTTTCCATCTCACCCACAAATGCTTCAACCCTATCCCTCGCTTCTTTCTTTTGAATCACATTGGTGATTTCCATGATTACACCAATCCTGTTAATGATGTTTATCACCCTTAATTCATCAACTAATTTTTCATTTAGGAGTTTGATAATTCTCTCAGCAACGCCAACCTTCTTAACATTCTCCTCTTTAGCTTTCTAGACGAAGAACTCAATGGCTTTTATGCAACCTTCTGCTTTGTAACTAATTTTAGATGTTCCCATTGTGTTTTCATTTCCGAGATGATTTCTTCCCATATTATCTGTTTTCCTTCAATTAGGGCCATATTACCCTTCAATTTGCTCTTCAACACTTTGATCTCATCCTGCATTGCCTGATATTTGTTGTTTATTTGATCTACATTTTGCTAAGTGGATTGGAGTTGTTTTTCCTTATTTTCTAGTGTGTGTTTGATGTTGTCCAAGTCGATTTGAACCTTCTTCCACTCATTTTCCGACAAATGCAGTTCTGTGAGAGCTTTGGTTAGCTGCTCAGTGGGATTTTAAGGGTTGTCTAGTACAACTACGACACAAACATAGGACTATCGGTTGTTGTAGCTCTGTCACCCACACTTTTAGGCTTACTGCATCATCATTCCTCTGAATTAGTTCTTTGGCCATGATTTCTTTCTCATTTTCAACTTGAGCTAATTCCCTTGTCTTCACATGCTCTACAACAAGCATTTTAAGTTGTTAGCTCACTGATTGTATTTTTTAATGTGATCCTTGATAATAACCTCTACAATGGCTTTGTCATTAGGATCCACTCCCATCTTAATGATCAATTCTTTGTAGTTTTCATTTTGGAGATGAAGGGCTCTCAAGTTCGCTCTTTCTTGTTTTACCTAAGTAGTTTATTTCTCTAACAACTTCTCGGCCTTGCTAACAGTCAAGGATCCCTTGCTTAAATTGCTATATAACATCTCCCCTACCTGCTTATGTAAGTTAATATTGTCCTGTAAAGGGAAACTAGTCATGTCGAAAGACAAGTCCACAGTTTTGAACTCTAGTCCAGAGGGGAGGGTCTGCATTGAGGGATGATATAGGGAGAATTTTATTTTTCTTCTTTCCAGGTCCATCGCATTCAAGAGCCCAGTCTGATATGGTACTAAGTGGGATAAAAATTGTGATGAGATTTCATCCCAATTTTTTTTGTTTCTTTAGTTTATTAGCTTCCCTTCCTCCCATTTAGGACCTACTACTGATGTGTCCCCCACATAACCCAAGATTTCCACTTCAGTAGAACATGGGGTCCTCTAGCTATACCTAGAGGCTAGGTTGATTCAACCTCTCTGTAGTCAATTTCACCTCGATTTCTTCTTTTGTCTGCTCTTGAATTTTTTCTTTCTTAGCTGAGGATGCATCCTCCATTTTAGTATCCCCTGCCTCATCGATGCTACTTTTTTGAGTCTTTTCTTTAACGCTTGAAGTCTCAATCTCCATCTCTGTGTTGATAGGCCATGAATAAGAGTTAGCCTTCCATTCTAATTCTGGCCTAAACTCATGCTCATAAGCAAAATCATTTATGTCCTTTCTCTTATTAGAAATAATCCCATGAGGATCATAATGCCATACTTCTCTAAGTTCAAAACTCAATTGCTTCAACATAATTTCCACATGTTGGAACTCCTACCTACAGTTCACAATGGATGGGCCCACTGTCATGGGAAGTTTAAACATAAGACTCTTTTTGGCTTGGACAAAATGGATCTGGTATGTATTTAAGCTTTTTGTGATGAATTCCAAAGCAAAAATTCTCATGGGCATAAATATGGGCAATTGATAGGGAGGCAATTTAGATCCATATACTCGGATTTCAGTATAATCTTTGAACAAATACCAGTCACCCATCGTAGTATCTTTGTTGAGCTGAAGGATCCTTTTATGTTGGGGTAAGATTCTAGGAGGGGAGTCTCCATTGATAATTTTGTAACCAGTGGCCATGAAAGTAGAGATAAAATGAGTAAATCCTTCATTATCAGGCTTTTTCTTCAGAGTACTATCCCAGTCCACCACAAATTTCCTTTGTTTATGGGATTCCATGACATTGAGGCCTAGGTACTCGAATTCTTCCCTATGAGTATAGAAGAAAAAAAAACAAATATAGAGTAATAATTGAAGGAGGAAGCAAGGTGAAATTGTTCACATTGGAATTTGAATACTTAGGCCAGGAAAGAGGGTATATCAAGGGTAACATTTGACTTCATTTTATGTAAAATCCTTAAGAATCCTTTGCAAACGTTTATCGTATCATCATCCCCAAATAGCCATAGGATAACAGAAAGGATAGGTTGCACAGTTTCTGAAAATAGGGCGACAGGAAGGGTTTATGAGCGTTGGGCAATTGGGCATTGGTGGCCATAATTAATTGGTGAAAGAATTGTTTCTCTCCAACTGAGAGCCTAACATATTCATACGAGAGTGTAGTCTCTGTAAAAAAAATTGGCTTTGGTGTTTTTGGAGAAAGGAAGGCATCATGAATTAATTCAGGGGTGACTTCCAAAATTTTCTCCTCGGTGGAGGAAATACAACAATTTTTCTCCTTCACGAATGTAGCCATTAGCCAGTGTATGAATTATGGGAAATGGTACACTGTGTGGGTGATGAGGTGGTACAACCTGTTGATTTCTGCTAGCATCAGATGTGCTCTAAGTCTCAAAATTTGCAAGGAGTCTTATAGACTTGCATTCTACAATGCCCAGAAATCGTTTTGTGAAATTTCACCTGGAGAGAGTTTTATTAAAATAATTAATTATTTCTAATGGGTGCCTAAGTCTAAACTTAGGAAATTAAAATAATTAAAGGGTATTAATCTAACTGAAGGTGAAACTTCTAGAAGAAGACGAGGATTAAGCCAAAAATTATCTGAGTTATTGATTAGAATCTAATCTGGGTCGTTGGTTCTCATCAGAAGGATTATAAGAGGAGGCTTGATGGGCATTCGAAAGATATCAAGTGGAGATCAGAAGATCGAATTTCTGAAGAAGAGTAGTTGCCAGAGAGAAATTCGAAGTCACCTTTTGCAATGAGGCATAGGGATAATATCTGATGGGGAGTTTTCCTGGGCCATAGAGTACAAGGCAGAGAGGAAAAAATGACATCCAGAGAGAGGCTAATGGTTGCCCATGTAGTGGCAGCACAAAGCCTAGAGGGAGATCAAATTCCTATTGAGGAAATCAAGTTTTAGAAGCCAGGAGCCGGGGTGTGAGATTGGGAGGCTGGAAATCAAAGTTTCTGGTCAGCAGAGGGCTAGAAGGAGGAGCAACGCAGTCCCTAGAAGAGGTGACCCAAAGACTACGTGGGGTTGACGCAGTTTTATGCAAAAGATGACATAGAAGGGATGCAAAGTCTCTATTCCAGCAAGATCAGAGTCAGATTCTTCCAAGGACAGGGTGAGAGCATCTCACTACTTGTTATGTCTAGTTTCTCTTTGTATAGGATAACCAGTTGGGCATCCAATGAATTGTACTCATAATTACTACTGCATAATAATAAAACGCATAGTTGTTGCATCGGTTTTCCCACACTAGGTTTTTCCGGGGTCATTTGTCCAAAAATAACTGTGTAGATGTGTTGTATTTCTTTCTTGTTCAGTTTCTTGTTTCCACATTTTATTTAAATGGTGAAGGCTGCAGTGTATTAGTTTTGATGTTTATTGTAGGAAACAATAAATAATTTTGTTTAGTAATTAACAAATAGAAGCATAATCAGTTGTTGCAGTGGAAATTTGGGCTTCCAAATTTTTACATGGTATTAGAGTTGCAAGTGAAACACGAGAGCATTGCTGGAAGAGCCCAACGCTAAAGGAAGAAAGGAGTTTGAATTTCTTGCAGAGGCAGTAATTTGAATTCCCGAAGGGATTGTGCAGTTCATGCCAGGTGAGTCGACAAAGAGGTAGGATTTCCAGATCGAGATTTGTCAGCGGCAGAGGGAGTAGTGCAACAAAAGCTTCAACGAAGAGGGGTTTATGGTGTGACGTAGTTTTCTGTAGGCAGCTGCCGAACAGAAAGACGTCATGGGGAAGAAGAGACACTTGAGGGAATTTCTTCCTCAGAGAATTCCTAGCCAGGGAATTCAAATTCTCATTTGTTGAGCAACAACAAAAGAGAGGAGGTCATTCGACTTTTTCGATTGGCAAAGATGG